>OY783231.1:72187079-72389579 GCA_963678685.1 Patella ulyssiponensis
TATGATGGCAAGGTTAATGCATTTTCAAATCAAGGCGGTTATTTTAGAGTGATTAACATGCTTTCAGAGTTGGATCAACCAGTAAGTCTTTTAAAATTATTGAATTCTATGAAACGAAACGCTAGAATAGAGCATCATGATACTAACGACGTGTAAATTGAAATGGACAGAATTTTATATTAACTTGATGAACCCCTCTGGCTGGAAGAGAGTCGCGTTGGTGCAGGGATTTGTAGCCTGGTCTCCTCCTGTTAGTGAACCAGGGATGAGAATCGTGTCTATATAGGCCTTAGGATGGGATAATATACCAGGTGCACCTGTGTACTCTGTATCATAATAAATCCTCGACATAGTGAAGACGATCAAGAGTTGACAAAGCGACGCTGTCTGGGCACATTTTCCCTCGTAGCCTACTGAGTGACGCAAAGTAGTCCTGGTGTTTCAGAAAAAGTAGGAAGTTAGATTTCATTTAATTCGATTTATACGCTGAAAAAAATTCATGTAATGTTTGTTTTGTTTAATCCAGGGTGAATACTATGTGGATAGATCTACTGGTATTCTGTACTTGTGGCCAAATACACCAGCCGGAACTATAAAACAAACAGATATAGTCTACGTTTCTTTACTACACGACTGTATTCAGTGAGTTCTTTTTAACGTCATTATTAAAGATGCATTATGCAAGAGCTAAATCTGCCTGCTACAGATCTAGGCTTTGTTTACTATGGAAATCGATACTGCGATATTCTCTAAACAGCTCTTACGTAGCTTAGAATGAAGTAATGTTACTGAAATATTCAAGACACTCCCTTCTATTCTCGAGTTTGGAACTTTTATAACGAAAACTGTCATAATGCTTGAAAATATTGAAAACCTAAAAATCCATTTAGCCACAAACTTCTTAAAGCACGAAAGGAAATAAATCTGCAAATGAGAGCTTTGGATCTAATCCTGCACGACGCAATATATGGAAAACATTCTCGTTTGAGGAGATCACATCGCCAACAAAATAATTATGCTTCATAACTATGTATTTCTAGATTGGCACAGGGTGTTAACAACATTATTTTTGAAGATTTCACCCTGGAAGCATGCCGTCGCTATGGTATTGCAGGGATCAGCTCAAGTCATGTGAAGATTACAAATCTTGAAATCAGAAACACGGGTAATTATGTAGATATACTAACTGTATCCAGAGGATACGATATTTATTTTCTGGATTTAATTCTGTCTTTCGGTGATACAAATGATGTTCATCCGTTGCTGTTTCTTTATGATACTGCTAATCAAGATATATTACTAAGTAACACTGATCCATTACTTGATTACACAGATGGTGAAGATCTAGATGATACTGATGATGTAGATCCATTATTGTTTCTTGGTGATACTGATGTTGTGGACCTTTTATTGTTTCGAGTTGATACTGATGATGTAGACCTTTTATTGTTTCGAGTTGATACTGATGGGGTAGACCTTTCTTTTGTTGTTTCGAGTCGATACTGATGATGTAGACTTTTTCTTGTTTCGAGTTGATACTGATGATGTTGATATTTACTATTTCTAGATGTTACTGATGTAGACGTTTTATTGTTTCTAGATGATACTGAGGGTTCAGATTTATTACTGTTTCTAGATGATACTGAGGGTGTAGATATATTACCTATTACTGATGATGTAGATATGTTTCTAGATGATACGGTTGTTACAGATTTATTACTGTTTCTAGATGATACTGATGATGAAGATATATTACCTATACTCGGTGATACTGATGATGTAGATATGTTTCTAGATAATACCGATGATGTTGATTTAATACCGTTTCTAGATAATACTGATGATGAAGATCTAATGGTGATGTTTCTATTATAGGATCGTATGGTGTAAATTGCGACAAAGATTGTAGATCTGTAACTGTATCTAGATGTGATATACATGATACTGATGGTGGTGTCAGCCTCACAGGTAAGTAAACTGATTAATATGACCGACTGTCAATTAGTATTTCCCACAGCAGCAAAAAGGTCGTCTTCCTTGATGCTGTTCATGCAAATTATGATAATATCCTGACTGCTGCTTGAACTAGAATCCAGACTAACAGTATGGCCATAGTCGTGAGCTGCTTGTCTATTCTGCTTGCATAACCGCATGGATTGTCTGCCGCCAGTCCTCGAGTTCCCCCTCCCCTACTCTGGAAGACCCCTACCCGAAAGTGAATTAAAAAATGTAGATACAGAGAATTAAACCATTTAGATACACTGTATAGTAATAAGTACTGGGAAGCCTATATGACCTAATTTGTGTACGTTAAACTCAATATCTCTCTCGATGTGGCTCATTCGGTTTTGAATTTTCACAATTGTATACATGAGAAATGAAATGGCATTTTACGCCCCACTGTTGTGCTCCGGCTGGGTTAATGGAGATGGGCATACACCACGCCTTGTGCCTAGAGTGAAACGTGACCCGGGCAGCTGCATTATGGCCCACTCTTATATCGAATTCCAACTGCAAAGGGATGTTTAACGTGCACCCCAATGTGTACTCGGGACCACGTTTTTTTTGCATACATGAGAATTAATAACTAATGTCTAACCCCTGTAGGAAATTTCTCCATGAACAGGTGGCAACAGAGTTAAATTAGAGTCATCGGGAAATGTTGTAGAAGATAATCACATTTGGAAGTTTGGTCGAGCTACCCAAGTTGGTGCAAATGGTATTAGTCCACAAGGAGTGAATATTTTAATGAGATATAATTATCTTCACGATGGTCCCTACACCTGCATCCGATGGGCTGTAAGTATTTACAGACGTTAATGATAATTCGAACGTATTTAAGGTGTACCGAAAGCTAATCCCGGTCCAACTAAAGTAGTAGTGCAACGTCACTATTGAAGCTGCCAACCTGTAACAGACGATTTAAATCAATTACCCCACAAATAGCTTATGCGGTTTCTGTCCCGCCGTAAGCCAAAGATCGTTGTTACAGATAAAAGGCAACGAAATCAAATCGGTTCACCGCCATGCATGCCTGATCATGAAGACAGGCACACGTTATGCGGTGACAAAACGTGCTACGAATACTATACACGAGACTTCAGATCTTATCCCATCTGAAAGACCAGCAGCTATCGCTCATGAAATACGGAAAAGAGGGTACTATATATATATAAACTGGAAAATGCCAAGTAATTTTATCGGCCATCACCGAAATCGAACCCGATATCCCCTAGCGCCTCTTAGCACATGACGATATAATCTTATGTTAAATACACACCATTATAACCATTTGAATACAGGGTAACAATCACATTATAGAATATAACCTTTTTATTACAGGGCAACGATCACATTATGGCATATAACCATTTTATTACAGTGTACCGATCTCATTATAAAATGTGACCATTTTATTACAGGGCAACGATCTCGTTATGGAATAAAACCATTATATCAGGAATGTAACCATTATATCATGGAATATAACCATTTTATCATGAGATATAAACATTATATCGTGAAACATAACCATTTATCATGTAATATTAACATTTTATTACAGGGCAACGATCACATTATGGAACATAACCATTTTAGTAGATGTTGCCACGATTCCAGTGATTGCGGTGCTATACATGCTGGTAGAGACTGGACCATGGTAAGTCGTAGGGGAATACGAAAACAACATATTATTATCGAAATAAATCACTTAATTGAATAAGTGCAGAGCAATGTCATAACCTACAAAGGAATATATGTAAAAACCTACAGAAGTTTGATGCGGCTTGGGTGTTTTGATGTTAGAATACCGAATCATTGTTGATTTTCTTCCTTTCAAATAGTCGACACATTTTATTGATTTGCCACGTTGAATATGTAATCTATATAAATGGCGATTGGTGATCGGAATAGGAGCGAGATGAAATCTTTAAAGATTGCGTCCTAATTCATTTAAGACCGTCATAACTTTCGATGAATCGTGGCGGTATTTTAAAAATAACCCCCGCTTTGTTTCATTTTTAATTTAATCAACAGATACTAAAACTCAGAGTTTTTATATGTAAAACCCACAACGTCTACAGTGTCATTTATTATTTATACCACAATTGCTGACCCCAGATCCTGTCGAATATATTGCTATCGAGTCATAGATACCGCGTGGGCATATTTGAGTGGCTATTTTTTCAAATTTGGTGGGTACCATTTCATCATCCCACCAAACTTAAAGGCTGCCCTTCCGCAGTTTGCTCTCGCCTGGTTATTCTCGGGGTATGAAGTAGATGGTATTCAATTGCTTATTCGAATTTGATGTGTTTGTTTTAGAGAGGTAATGTAATACGATATAACTATGTTCATGATACTATAAGATATTGGCCTGGTGCTCCAGTACGTGGTGTCATGTTAGATGATCAGTATTCCAGTGTCAACATCGAGTACAATGTCTTCTATCATGTAAGTACATGTATTTTGATAATTATCTCCCATGAAATGAAATGGGGTTTAACGTCCTACTAGTCTGCTCGGAACTGGGCTAACGAAGACGGACACACGCCATACACTGGCTATGAGGGAAATTATGCCCGAACAGCGTCACTACGTCCTACTCTTATATCGAATTCCAAACTATCAAGGAATCTTTTACGTGCACGCCAATGTGTACACGGGACCTCGGTTTTTCGTCCCATCCGAACGACTAGACAGCTGTTCTTGTCAGGGCCCCATTCTGAATCACTGACAAGGGGGAACCACACCGGAAAATAACCCGCCACGACGTTGTGTAGGGCAGTAAAATGGAATTTAACGCCTTTCTTTTCTGGTATTGTAAAACATGATCCGAGATGCTTTCTGCTCCAGTCGGACTGGACTAATCAAGACGAAGATACGCCACGTATAATATTCCATGTATTTAATTAAGCATTTATTCAGAGGACAAGTCTATAATCACCTTTCTGGAATCAACGGATGGCTGCAATTTTTAATGGATAAAAAACCAATAACCATAATTTGATTTAAAATCGATAATCGTTTATTATCGTATCGATGGTACTTGACAATCGAGAGTATATATTTAAAACTTCAAACACCGATAACTTGTCTGAAATGTTCAATATACATGTATTAACCTTTTTTTATCTATGTTGTTTTTAACTATTGTGTCACGAACGACCAGGGGCCTCTTTCACCAAATTTTAACTAAGATAAAATCCAAATTTTAGTAATTTACTAAAACTTTTATTGTATCTTTATTTGTGATTTCGAGCAACAGGGCCCAGCCGTTTAATTAAATCTTACATAATCTTACATGTCATTTTTCTTTCACAACAGAATGAAATCCACACCAATATAGGAGGTGGTCGTGATAACATTGTCAGATATAACGTATTTCATGATGCTACAAGTTCATCGATGCAAGTCGATGGTCGTGGGATAGCAAAGAACAGTCACCCGGGTTCATTGGCGACAAATTTAGCGGTACGTATACAAAGATGCATTTGAACATAGAGACTACAACGATGACGAAGCATATCTCGGAGAGCTGTCAGAAGTAATTCTTGATTGAGGAGGAACGGGGCTACCATCTTAGGTCCTTAGGCGAGATTTCTGGCTAACCCATAAAAATATCCTTTTTGGTGATGGTGGGGTGGAAGGACTGCGATCGGTACCGGCTACATTTTTTCAGTTAATTGATTCTGTGCCGTAAGAAAGGACATTCGGCATAGTCATAAGATATCTTTCTCTTGACTTAGCTAAAGTAGATGATCAATTAGCTTTGAATCGACATTCAGCTTATAAAATATGGACCAACGGAAGTTATTCGTTTACTGTGTTACTTACTTCGACATTCATATATGTCAATTCAAAATCGATTACGTGACTGTTGGTTTCACGAATTCAAAGTGTTTAGTGTGTGGGTACTAGGAATATTGATAGCAAATAGTAATCATGTCACTTGTATTTTCAGAAAATGCCCATCAACAACACGCTGTGGTCATCACGATATCCCAAGCTTGCAGCCATGGCTCATACTTCACGTAAGGGATATCCAGAAGGTGCATATACATTTTTAAATTTTATCAAAACAATTTTTTTGGGGAATTTTCATATTTCGATAACTGACGTTAATCGGGTTCCAGTTTTAGCCATATTCCTGAAGCAACGGCCAGAGAAATCCCTCTCTGTCCATTGCTGGATTGACTTCTGATTCTTGAACTTTTGAGGGAGTGTTTCTATTCTTCCCGTTCAATCAACATGACAGTCCTACGTTTAATCTGGGTCTTCCCCAAAACCTTGGATAGTGATTTAAGGTATTAAAAACGGTGAATGTATGTTCGTTTCCAAACAGCATTGTTTACATTTCATTCGACTTGATAGCCTCGTTTGTCACGCAATTAGTTTTACTGCAGTATTCTGCTATGCACGGTTTAATTGGTCATATTAAATTCGTGAGCCATGACGTAACGTTATGTAAACATATTTGGTCCAATATTGGCACTCGTTTTAAATGTAAAGCTTTTGTAAAGCAGCTAGTCATTGGTTGTTAGTCGGACTACTGACCAATCAAAATTTAAAACAACAATATCCACTCATTACAGCAATGAGTAGTGGGATTACCTCTAATCAAACGGAACACTGCGAGGAGTATGGTTTTAGCAAGCTTTATTGAGTTTGATTTTAAGCGACATTTCAGCATTTCGTCAAAATTATGAACATTACAGCGCCAACGATAAGGATGATTGAACTAGTGCATTAAAACATGATGAAATTACCCTATTTATCAGAAATATTCAACAATAACACAATAACCATGTATACTCTCGGTCAACATCAGAATCGTACCGAATTCTTGAAATTAACCCATATGTTAGTCCCGAAATGACCTAGTTTGTGTCAAGCGGACGTTAATCTCTCTCTCTCTCTCTCTCTCTTTCTCTCTCCCCTTCCCTCTCTCTGCCCCCCCCCCCTCATGGATTTTGTACCAGCGTTAAACTCACTGAATAACCGTGTATCTCCATTGCTAGGTTCCCCCTTTCTTGCAATGTGTTACTAGCGGGGCGATTGGCCATTCTCAGGTGATCATGACGCAAATCGTCACGCAGGCAACCTACCAATGTGGTCTTATTGGAAAGAAATATGATTGCACTTTTTCTCTTTTTTCTTTGTTATTCCGTTTAAGAGTAAGTCTTTAAATTTTTGTATCAGGAAACCAAATTTATCACAATGTTTATTACAACGAACACGGGAAGAAATTTATAGCTTATTCAGGTGGAATGGAAAACGATGCTTATTATCATACATACGAAAATAAACACGTAAGTATTTCAGGGAATTATTTATAATTCCTAAAATCTTACCTAGCAAACATTTCACAAGTGACTCTTGAAAAATTTCAATTAAACATACATTATACAAGAGCTAAATCTGCCTGTCCTTCGTTACGCCTGAAATGTTATAAAAATTATTAATTAGGCATTGATTAACTTATCCAGACCATAATTAACTCTCCATGTCGTCGATAGCCTGCGATATTTACTGGATTAGGATCCGATTTGCTGCTCAACTGTCATTCATGATTTTTTTTATGAAATGGGTAATCTAGACTATGTTTTTTTTATCGTACCGAATTTATTAATGGTGATCGAGACTAAGCCAAAAATTCAATCGCTTAATTTACGGTTCAGGGTAGATTAATTTTCAGGCAATTCCCTTTACATTATGTAGTTTTTAACTATTATAGTGAGAACTGCCAGCTTTTTAAATCTCCTATAATTTATCTTTAAGTTTAATGAGGTATCATTTGTTTCACCAAAAAAGTAAAGTAATGAATTCTTAATATCAAATTGTTCCCGCCCCGTTCCAATGCACCACGCTCATTTAACAAGTTGTCCTATAATGTATCTTTAATCTATGGTGGCTGATTGGTATCATGTCGTATTGTCGTGATGTCGCCTTTCATAACGCGACAACCCGACAACCCGACAACCCGACATCACGACATTTCAACCCGACAACACGACAACCCGACAACCCGACATCACGACATTTCTACCCGACATCACGACATTTTTACCCGACATTACGACACTAAAAATGTCGTGATGTCGGGTAAAAATGTCGTGATGTCGGGTAAAAATGTCGTATTGTCGGGTTGTCGGGTTGTCGTGATGTCGGGTTGTCGGGTTGTCGTGATGTCGGGTTGTCGGGTTGTCGCGTTATGGAACAAAAAACTGGCAATAAAGAAAATGGTTGATCAAGTGAAAGTAGATTCACACTCACATTGCAGTTTGAGTTGCATTCGTATCCATTTGTATACGGCCACATTCATAATGTGAACCGTCTTCATTAGCTCAGTCGGAACAGAACAGTAGGACGTTAAACCCCATTTCAGTTCATAATGTGAACATATTATGCCGCCGCCCTTGTCTGTGTGTCTGTCATTGAGTCAAGTGGTGTGGTTTCTAGCCGAAGCTTGTCCATTACAAAGAGTAGGGTCGTCTGTCTAACCTCGTGGGTTTTCTCCGGGTGCATGCCCTACCCCGCGGGGTGGTGCCAATCCCGCTTTTTTGTTATTATTTTGTCTGTAAATATTCTACAGGTTGCAATTATTAACAGATTTTGTTCAAATTCGGCATGATCAATCATTTCAATAACAGGATGGTACCTATATTAATATTTAGTCTGTAAACACTCTACAGGCCGCGATTCTTAATGGATTTTCTTCAAATTTGGCATGAGCATTATTTTTAAAGAGACAATGGCACCTACTGATGTAAATGCATGCCCGACCCATAGGGGCGTTGTCACGCCCACTTTTCGTGAATATTTTGTCTGTAAACACCTTTCAGGCTGTAATTGTTATGAGATTTTGTTCAGTTTTGGCTTGATCAAGACAGAATGGTAAACACCCTACAGGATGTTTACCATCCTGTCTTGATCATGCCAAATCTGATTAAAATCTCATAACAATTACAGTCTGAAAGGTGTTTACAGACAAAATATTCACGAAAAGTGGGCGTGACAACGCCTCTATGGGTCGGGCATGCATTTACATCAGTAGGTGCCATTGTCTCTTTAAAAATAATGCTCATGCCAAATTTGAAGAAAATCCATTAAGAATCGCGGCCTGTAGAGTGTTTACAGACTAAATATTAATATAGGTACCATCCTGTTATTGAAATGATTGATCATGCCGAATTTGAACAAAATCTGTTAATAATTGCAACCTGTAGAATATTTACAGACAAAATAATAACAAAAAAGCGGGATTGGCACCACCCCGCGGGGATAGGGCATGCACCCGGAGAAAACCCACGAGGTTAGACAGACGACCCTACTCTTTGTCATGGACAAGCTTGGGCTGGAAACCACACCACTTGACTCAATGACAGACACACAGACAAGGGCGGCGGCATAATATGTTCACATTATGAAATAAAATGGGCGGCGGCATAATATGTTCACATTATGAACTGAAATGGGGTTTAACGTCCTACTGTTCTGATCCGACTGAGCTAATGAAGACGGTTCACATTATGAATGTGGACGTATACAAATGGATACGAATGCAACTCAAACTGCAATGTGAGTGTGAATCTACTTCCACTTGATCAACCATTTTCTTTATTGCCAGTTTTTTGTTCCATAACGCGACAACCCGACAACCCGACATCACGACAACCCGACAACCCGACATCACGACAACCCGACAACCCGACAATACGACATTTTTACCCGACATCACGACATTTTTACCCGACATCACGACATTTTCAGTGTCGTAATGTCGGGTAAAAATGTCGTGATGTCGGGTAGAAATGTCGTGATGTCGGGTTGTCGGGTTGTCGGGTTGTCGTGTTGTCGGGTAGAAATGTCGTATTGTCGGGTTGTCGGGTTGTCGGGTTGTCGCGTTATGAAAGGCGACATCACGACAATACGACATGATACCAATCAGCCACCATATTAATCAACCCGAGAATATATTATACTTTATGCGTATTTTCTAGTCATTTTCTTCAAGCGATTTTTTGTCGACGGCTAATAAGGATTTCCGACTAGAATGTACAGCTAAAGAATGGGCGAATGGAGTCAATTTTCCACAACCAATAACTTTAGATAAAGTCGGCCCAAGGTATCCATTTGGTCCAACATATCTAAATAAAGGTAGGCCTTTAAGGATATATCAAAGCATTAATAGGGACCGCTGGTTCTGTAAAACCTTTTGGAAAACAAATGTCCTTTAAAGACATCTGGAACCACAATGTCTAATGGGTTAGCAACGTTCGTCGGGATTTTCCTGGCGGTTTCCCTTTGTCAGGTGTACAGGACGGGAGCCCTGGCAACGACAGTTGCCTAGTCGTTGGTGTTGGACGATAAACTTAGGTTCCGTGTACACATTGGCGTCCATGTAAAAGATCCCTAGGCAGTTGAAATTCGATACAAAAGTAGGTGCTGTCCGGGCATAATTTCCCTCTTAGTGCATGGTATGGCGTAAGCCCATTAGGCCAGTCAGAGCAGAACAGTAGAACCTTAAAACCCACTTCATTTGAGATATCTTGTGAATTTTTATACCTATCCGTCAAACTAAACACAATCTTAATGTCGTTCAAGGAGTCAAACCAACCATACCTACAACAAGTTACACACCAGCTCCATGTGATACTGGTACTGTTGCACCAGAAACTAATATACCCAGAGGTTCATATTTACCGGATGGTTCAAGCCCTAATACTCTTATTACCAATATCACTAACGTTGGTAAGTTCAATATTATCCTCATAGAAGCACCACCACAACAAATTACTCTTGTTACTAATATGTATTTTGATTAAAACACAGATCCTATTTCGTTTCGTTTTGTATAGTTTAAAATCCGTTTTACTTGTCTTTACTACACTATGATCTGGAAGTGTTATTATATGACCCGTGTTCTGGTTGAAGTGAGGGATTAGCCAATTAAAGGTCTTTCGCAGCGCGTTCTTGGCGTGCTATACAGAGAACTGTGGGTATTCCACTAATACATCAATGCTGGTTGGTTAATCAAATTCTGACGTCATGGGGTCTACAGCCACTGGTATGAGCCCTGACGCGGTCTTCCAAGACAACTGGTCAGATCGTCATGTAGTAAAAGCCATCAAAAGTATAAAAAAAACGAAACGAAATACAGATCTGTCTTTTAATCAGATTGCCCCACCACCAATTACTCTTGTTACCAATATCACAAATGTTGATAAGTTCAACATTATCACCATGATCATCGTTATCAGCACCACCACAACCAAGTTTTAATACCATGTTACTAATATTACAAAAGTTGTTAAATTGAATATTATCATCATGATCATCAGTAGCAGCATCCCCACTACCACCAAGAACAGTAATCTCGTTGCTTTTACCAACGTTATTATATTCAGGTTAATCACCATGATCATCATTACCAGCATCCCCACTACCACCAGGTCAAGCAGCTGCACCCCAGTCATCGATATTATATATAATTATTGATTTTTATTAAATTCAATATTTTCATCTTAAGTCTTATCATCACCGTGCAGCAGCAGCACTAGCTTCATAGCTAGTACCATCATGATCATCATCCCCACTACCCCCAAGTGCAGCAGCTGCATTCCAGTTCTACAGTTTCATCGTCACTCTAATCATCGTGCAGCACCACCACCACCAATACGAACAACAGCCTAATCGCTTTTATGATAATTTGATCTTAATTTGGCGTGGTTTAGATCCCAGTATGTGCGTTACAAGGAGTAGGATCGCCTGTTAAACATCGTGGGTCTGTCTAGGATCTTCTGATTTCCATCAACTACTAAAGACTCATACGCGCATGTGTTAGTCCCGAAATGGCCAAGTTTGTTTTGCGTGGACGTTAAACCCCCTTTTCTCCTTTCGTATCTTAACAGGTTGCTGGTTGTTGGTGAACTCCTGTCCTGCTGATTCAAAAATACACGGCACATTTAGAGATACCTATGGTGAACAGCACGAACAAGCAGCTACTGATGAAGCTAAATGTTTAGCTCGAGCAGCTGCAATGTGGAGGCATTGTGGATCAGCTAACAATGAACCTGTTACAGTTGTTTACGGCCCAACGGGTAAGATTTAACTCTTCTAAAACCTTCCCAATCTGTTTCAGTCAAGTACAGAGGAGTGGTGATGCCGTGGTCAACTCCTTGACTGCATGCCCCAATGACTCAAATATAGGGTCTGGTACTCGAGTATAGGGCCTGGTACTCAAATATAGGGCCTGGTACTCAAGTATTGGACCTGATACTCAAGTATACGGCCTGATACTCAAGTATAGGACCTGACACGCAAGTATAGGGCATGTTTCTCAAATATAAGGCCTGGTAGTCAAGTTGGGGTCTGGTACTCAAGTATAGGACCTGGTACTCAAGTTTGGGCCTGATTCTCAAGTAGAGAGCCTGATAATTGGAAGAAATTTTAAATAAGACAAACAAGCGGGTGTCCCGGTGCTACACGGGTTGAAAGTAGTATAAATCCGAAAACGGAAGCGGTAGTCCAACGCCATTTGGCCCGAGCTACCCCTATACGCCAACTTTCAGTCCCGGGGGACAACCCTTAATCACGCGATGCACACATAATCCAAGGCATGTTTTATTATGTGTTAGTGTTAAGGAATAAGATTTACTATGTGTTAACCTTGAGGGAGTTGTGTTAACGTGACAAGTGGCATTAAGATGCATTCAGCTCCTGGATTTTCTGCAACATCGTTAAAAATGAGAGAGAGACAGCGAGAAGAGAGAGAGGGAGAGAAAGAGAGGGAAAGTTAAAAAACGTTTTCTCGACATAAACTAGGTGATTTCGGCACTAACACATCATTCAATTTTATTCCAATAATTCGCTTGTGAGTAGGGGTCTTTAGCTGTGGGAGAAAACCGGAGGACCCGACGAAAACCCACGAGGTTGGACAGGCGACCATACCTCTTGTCACGTACAACCGGGGAATCGAAACCACACTATCTTACTCAATAACAGACCTTATGATACAGCGCACACGTGCGAACCATTCGACCCCAGTAAATCGGCCATCCAATCCCCCAGTTTAAAATGAACCCACACCACGAACTCAGTGACCATATCTATCTGTTTTTACCTTGACTGTGATGTATTATATCTACAGGAGCTATGACGTTTGGTGGAGACGGTTGTTTTTTCGCTGATTATGGTTGTAAGAATGATAATCGACCTCGCTTTGAACGAGACTATTACGCTGAGCAGCATGAGAATGCGTCAACGAGTGAAGCCCGATGCCTTCGTAGAGCTGCACCTCAGTGGAAATACTGTGGAAGCCAACGTGATAAACCTTCAGACCTACAGGTAAAACAAACTGTAAAGGATGTCCTGTTGCAATCACAAGCTGTAAATTCCCCCCCCCCACACACACTAATAAGCTGTGAATTTCCCCCTTCTTTCACTCACAAGTTGTGAAGGCCTCTCCCTCACTAACAAACTTCAGGCTAACAGGTAAAAATAAAGGATGTCCTTCTCAAATAACAAGCCATGGACGCCCCCCCCCCCTTAACCACCATGAATTACCCCCTTTACATCAATGTTAATTCTGGCCTTTTCGCCCACCTACAACCTTTCCCAAAATGTATGTAACAGAGACCCCAATAACAAAAACGATCATATGTTGGTCTCAAAATGACGAGCGTTTTTGTATTACCAGGACGTTAAACCCTATACTTTTTTATCTTTAATTACAGGAGCTATAAGCACTGGCGGTGCTGGATGCTGGATAAAGGTTACAAAATGCCCTGCTGATAAGACTGTTAAATATTATTTCTATGATAGTTGGGGCGCGAGTAACTTAGACACAGGTACGTATATTCCCGATCTTTTGCTAAGAGGGATGGCCGAATGGATTTACTAGTGTGCATTAGATTATAAGTCCTGTCATTGAGTCAAATGGCGTATTTTCGAATCCCAGCTTTTACATGACAAAGAGTTGAGTCGCCTGTCCAGCCTCGTGGGTTTTCTTCGGGTCCTCCGGTTTCCCCCCGACTACTAAAGTCCCATACATAAAATGATGTTGTCCGTGCCGAGTGGACGTTTATGAGTAACAAGGGTGTTCCGGGGTCGATCACTGTGCTGACCGAGAAAGTTCCCTAGGAATATCCGGCCTTGTTTTCACGCCATCAGTGGTGCACGACGGATTTTATTTTTATAAAAAAAGGATCTGGTCTTCTTTATGGTTCGAACTCAGCGTTGGCCGAGAAAGTTCATCGGCATTTTCCGTCGTAGTTTCTCCTTGTCAGTGGTGCACGAAGAATTTGTTTTTATAAGAAAGGATCTGGTATCATCTATATCTAGTATCAAACATCTGAAGTTAGTAACAAACATTTATATTTAGTATCAAATATGTATATGTAGTATCAAAGATCTGTATTTAGTATCAAACATCTGTATTTAGTATCAAACATCTATATTTATACATATACATATCAGAAAGCGCCTTTCTATTAAAGACGGGGGGTTGGGATGGCCTAGTGGTCTAGAGTGCCGCGCTTCGACTTCTAGCTGGCCGGTCACATCTGGCTTACGGCTGTGGTTTCGAGCCCTGGTGTGAGCGTATGTGGCATGGAGATAGGGGCGCCTTCTCAACCTCGTGGGTTTCCTCCGGGCACTCCGGTTTCCTCCCACTGCTAAAGACCCCTACGCGCAAGCGAATTATTGAAATAAAATTAAACCATATGTTAGTCCTGAAATGACCTAGTTGTGTCGAGTGGACGTTAAACCTATTTTTCTCTCTCTCTATCAAAGTCTTGTTATTACTCTGGTTTCGTTTTAAGATAATGACGTAGATGAATGCCACAACAGGGCCGGATATTTTTGGCGAAAATGTGGATCTAATCCTCAATACCCAGTAACAGCTTTCTACAGACCAACAGCCTCACACGTAACAGTTCCTAAAACCAATCAATAAGTCCTGTGTACTGTCAAATATAAAAATAAACAGTGAATACGTGAGTTTTGTGTTTAAATATTCTACAATCCGTCAAGGAAGGGGAGGGCGGAGTCCATAGTGCGGGGGGGGGGAATCTCTCGGGTGCGCTGGGGGTGGGGTCCCTCTGAGATTTTATCGCGTATGAGCCTCTGTGGGATGTCTCAAAGAATGATAATGGACCCTGGGATTCTTAACTGTGGTGACCTAATTACCGCAGCAGTAGAGAGAGATTTATGAAACTGGATATGTTAATGAAGGAGAGCGAGAGAAAGAGAGAGGGAGAGAGAGAGAGAGAGATACTCACACTCAAGCTAGAGGCCGATCAATAAATCCAACAAAAGATAATAAATAAATGAATATCTTGGAAATGGGCCCAGGCTAATTCAAATTAGGGGCCGCGGTGGCTAAGTGAATAAGAAGTAGGGTGTTCAATCCCTGCATTGGCCGAGAAAGTTCCTCTAGATTTTCCGACGTGGTTTACCCTTGACAGTGGTGCATGACGGAGACCTGACAATAACAGCTGTCTAGTCGTTCGGATGGCACAAAAAAAACGAAGTCCCGTGTATACATTGGTGTGTACGTAATATATCGCTTGGCAATTGAAATTCGATATAAGAGTAGGCCATAGTCCCACAGCCCGGCCGAAATTTCCAGCATATCACACTGGTATGGCGTATGCCCGCCTTCATTAGCCCAGTCGGAGTCAAACAGTAGGTTTGATAAACCCCATTTCATTTCGGGGGGTTGGGACGGCCTAGTGGTCTAGAGTGCCGCGCTTCGACCTCTAGCTGGCTGGTCACCTCTGGCTTGCGGCTGTGGTTTCGAGCCCTGGTGTGAGCGTATGTGGCATGGAGATAGGGGCGCCTTCTCAACCTCGTGGGTTTCCTCCGGGCACTCCGGTTTCCTCCCACTGCTAAAGACCCCTACGCGCAAGCGAATTATTGAAATAAAATTAAAAACCATATGTTAGTCCCGAAATGACCTAGTTGTGTCGAGTGGACGTTAAACCCCATTTCTCTCTCTCTCTCTCCGTTTCATTTCATTTCTAAATCCGATTGAATATCAACCGGGAGATCATCCTCGGTATTCTCAGGGTACTCATTCCGTTCTACTCCACTATACCCTGGGTTAATCCATAGGGTTTCCACGATTTCAAATTATTTGCTCTGGCCTTGATTGTAGCTGTAGTCTACGAATCAATCAAAAAACAGTTTACAAACCTGTAGTTTCACCTTCGTTTTTAAAAGGGCAGATAACCATGTTCATTTACTGAATTATTTATGTAAATAATGTATATATTTCTAATTCATTTATAATTAATTGTATAATAAACACCTGTAGTATGTTTCGCTGATTTCAAATATGTTTAACATCTATATGTTTGACTTTTGTTATTATTATTACTATTCGTTCTTGTCTGAAATGTTTCATTCTGTTATGTTTTTTTATTATTGACCTTATACTTGGCTATTTGATTCCCAATAACTTGTCTACGATATCACGTGGACCTGCGAACGAACTAACAATTCTCAATAAAACTTTTGAACCCACATAAACGTCCTGACCTGACTTCATTAATATATTATATAATTTGTCGTTAATAAAAACGCATTTAGAATAATTTGGACTTTCCTTTGCCAACTTCCTTTGCAAACTTCCTTTTCAATTAACGATTTATGGGATTGGTCGATAAAAATAGCACAATCATCAAGGGCGGATAACTCGAAAACGTGTCCCCCATAGCTTAACCCAGGGGTTCAATGACGTATATTAACTAGACCGATGACGCCAATCTGTTTACTAATGACGTGATGACAAATCAGTGCTGACTTCCGGTTCAGTCACGAAGAGCCGAAAGCGTGACGTTTCTAATGTAAACAATAGACGTTGTGGGCTTTTTTTTGATCGTCATATCGTTTGTAAATAAAAAGACTGATTGGATTTTAGATTTTTTCTGTTATTACCATCGCCGTACAGTTCACAAATAAAATTTTATGTTTTATTAGAAGTGATTATCATAGGCCTATTTTATAATTCCAAGTGTATGACTATGTGGGCAATGCGCTGATTGAGGTCTGGCTGGACTATTTGTTTTCATATTAGGATTCATAGCACCCAAAAAATTAAAAATAAATATAAATAGTCTGTGTTTACGATTCCCCAACTGGAAAAAAACCTAATTATAAAGACGTTTTCTCACCGACCCCATTTTTTTTAATAGGTAAGCAATTGCATCTATACCGACCCTATCTTTTAAAAGCCAAATGCTCAGACCCTCTAGTGTCTAGGCCAGCTTTTTTTATATTCTGAACTGATTACTGGTGATCAATTTGCTAAAGGACCTATAAATCGGGAAAATGGACCGTTTTGTCTCTTAAACATGTAATAAGTCATTCAAAAATTATACAGTGCTATACTTACTACTTTTCAACCTCTAACTGGGGGTAATAATTGATAATTTAAAAAAAATGTTCTCCATCTCGGGGCCGGGCGATGCCATTTTCATTGAGTGTCAAAAATAAGGTAATAGTGGGCGGAATTGATTTTCTAATGTTGAGTGGGACGATTTTTTGATGACGCCCCCTTCCCGCCAGCCGCCACTATTGAAATTTTGTTCGTGCGCCCCAGGCTATGGAATGAAAGAATCCATGTTGGTTTTAAAGAAAAAACATAAATTAGAAATAATGAAAATCATACCTAATGTCCTCGAAAATAACTTTAGCAGCAACCACGGTATTGAACAATTATTTGTAAATATGCCCAAACAAATTACAATGTAATGTGTACATTGTCATAAAATAGCTGCAAATAAATTATCTTTTCAGAAAAAAAACAAACAGTAAAATGGCTATTTAAAATTTTAATACAAATGCATATGATATTGCAGTTTATTATGAAATTTATCACACAAGCGATATCTTCTGTAGAATGTGTTATTGGGTGATAATAATCTTATTTTTTTATCAAGCTATCTTGCAATATTCAGTCGTGCAGTAATATAATGGTACACGACAGATCAATAAGAGTTGGTAATATAGAGGTGGCTGTTCTTGCTATAATAGTTTTATATTGTGTCCGTAGCGTTTGACAAAACATGTCTACATAAAGTCTTTAGCTCTCAGTTAATAACTTGAATGATGTTAATGAGGTGCGTTGACGAAGGTTCACAGGTAATGAGACCACCTTCTAGCCATCCTGTAACTTGGTATGATCAGTTGTCTATGGTCGCATTTTTCGATTGCGAGCACATTTTCGATAGATTGTAAGACTGAACACGTCCACACAAATACTTAGGAGCGGTGCCACACTTTTAAACTACGTTATTCTGAGTGAAGTTATGAATGTTTAAATTTTTAAAAAATATTATCTCTGGCTCTTCATTAGAAAACCCACACGCATCTTTACCAAGGATTCACAAAAATGTTGGTACTAATAATTGAGTGGATAGTAGGGTATTGGAGGAACTGTACGGTTTTCCTAGCCAAAGAGCTGATATTTTGAAAAATATTGTCTCTGGCGGTATATTAGATTGAAAATTCTTACATGCTATCGTCTAATTTCTAACTTCCATTCATGTAATTTCTAACTTCCATTCATGTTAAAGTTGATAAATAAAAGAGACACAAACACTGTTTTCATCAACTTTAACATTTATCTATTGAGGAGCACTTCCGTATCGGATATTTCGATCCATTGTTTTCATATTCCTGTTGGACGCGGATTGTACACAAGTTTTCCATTCATGTATTAGTCTTAATAATAGAAATAAGACGAAAAGGAATTAGGATTTACACTGACCAAATAAAGAAATTAGATTATATTTTAGAAATTACATGAATGAAAGTTAGAAATTACATGAATGGAAGTTATAAATTACATGAATAGAAGTAAGAAATTAGACGATAGCATGTTAGAATTTTGAATCTAATATACTGCCATAATTGTCGGCACATTTAAATTATTAGAATTTAAAAATTTCTCCCACGTTTATCTGTAAAATGATATCATTATGATATGTTGCTTTCTATAACTTTGGTTCGTGGTGTGTCTTTTCCTAATATTCACTTTTTATTAATTTGAGAAGTTTTTCTTATTTTCTCCTGTCACTTCATAATCTGTGTATGTTATTTACAATCGTGGAAGTGATCTGAAAAATACAACATGTGAATTAAATATCAATTTACCATTTTCTTTTGAATAAAAATAATCCTGTGAATCTTAACATAATAAAATACATTTTTAAAAATATTTTATTAATTACCAAATATTAAAACGTTTATTAAAACTTAAAGTTGATTGTAATTTTCATTATCTTAGATAAGTGTAGCCTTTACAGATGAAATTTATCTAAAAAGTTAAGATGATATTACTTTAAATGTATTTTTCGCCATATTTCTATCAGTTGCGAAGCCTGAAATGTCGTATAGGCCTTACACGTTGGAATAAATGTTTTGTCAAACTAGGCCTCTTTCCCAAGGGCTTTTCATTTCCATAGCTACACCATTACTCACGGATTTGAGCTTAGCACTGTGAAATTTTAAAAAATATATACCAGTATACATGCAAGTCGATTCATTTTAACTAGGTCATTGTCTTAGAGCTATCTAGCATATGATTAAAAATTGTGTGCACACAAAATGTTTAGACTAGATAATTTCATTTTAAATTTAGATGCATTTCGCCATATTTCAATAGGCATTTTTACGTTGAAATAAAGTATTTTATTTTGACCAAAATTATTATAGGCCTACATGTTCCCTAAGTGCTTTTAACTTCCATAGCTAGAACATTACTCACGGACATAGGCTTAGTAATGTGAAATAAAATAGATAAAATAGAAAATCAAGTTAATTTTAAATTTATTCTAATCTAAAGTCATAACGTTTCCACAGGCGAAATACCGATTGCCTGTTGTAGCAACAGGCCTTAGTATATTACCGTACATCGCCGTGGATGATATGATTCATCTTATTTTTTATCAATGAAATATTAATATTATCGAAAATTTCGACAGCAATCCTAATGAAGACACATACGGACTTAGCATAAGCCCAGGGATGTTTGAATTTAAGCATGGATAATTATAAAACTTGTCTTGTATAAATAAACAAACTATCAATTCAAACTCCTAACTCCTATCTTAGTATCTTCTAGGCCTACTGAAAATTTTACCGTCAGCAAGAACTATCTGACTTTTTTTTTTCATTTCTATTGCTACACACAACATAGATAAAAAAATTCATCTGTCAACCTTCCGTGGTGACAGATAAAATTTGTTTGCATTTCAGTAGCGTTGCAAGTGCGATTCTGATTCACAACCGCTAATATTATGCAAAATTGACAATATTTTTCATCAAAACAACGATTGATTATTGTTTTTTATAATATTTCTGCCACACTCAACTACAATTAAGCATATAATCCTACCTGGAACGGGTATAAATCATCGCATTTAAAATCGAGGCGTTATGCCGTTACTAAGACCGACATCTTTTTTAGAGCAGTGAAGTCTAACAGCTGTCATAATGTGGGCGGGCGCTCAATCTTAGACTTTATAACAGCCAATAAAAAACGCAATTACATGTGGAAATACTAAATGACATCCACGTTGATATCAATGGAGGTGGATGTCTGACAAATATATGGATTCAGTAATTTAAATTCGAATATTTGGAGTTAGGCGATAGTTGTGCCACCGCACAAGTTTAATTAGTGATAAGAGTATTAACTTATCTTATTTTAAAGATGTTACATGCATTAATAAAGAAATTGAGTTTGCCACGTCAAACTGAAGACTCCCAATCGTAGCTAAAAACAAGAACATCAGTATATCTCAACGTTTTTAGCTACGTTCTCGTAGCTACACACAACACAACAGTCCGATGTAATCATGCTAAATAAGTAAACAAATGCGTATTAAATGAATAGCAGACTAAAAACTTTTAGAATCTACAGGCTACTTACTGTTACTCTTATCATGTATCCCGCCTTCTGACTGAACCGGATGTTATGACTGGTTTGCTGTCGAGATTGGACACAGTGTTGCCACGCTGGCTCTCTGTTTCCACCCTACGGCTGTGTCGTTTTTAACCTACAAAAACCTACGCTTGGATTCTACCATTAACCTCTATGTACCATGTGAAATTAAGGTTAACAAACTTTTCTAGGAAGCTTACGCTTTCAGTTTCGCGTGAAGCCTCGTTTTAGCATGTGTTCACTTTCATTTTCGATGCAAGGCCTCGGCCGAATCCATTTTTCGTCACAGATTCCTCCCACAAGCTTAGCCTACTTTTCACAAATTATCTGGCAACACAACCTGTGCACCCAGATCGTAATGTCTCATTGGCCGTTGCTCTTTAAAATGATGCCAAATTATTTTACGATTTTGTTTGATTACATGAATAATATACGTCAACTTTAGTTTTCTCACCATTATTTTATGTTGTGCCCAATGCTGTGAAAAAATCCCTACGATAACCTACGGTTTGATGGTTTTACCCGTAGGTTTAACCTACAACCTACGAAATGGATTTTTACCCTACCGTAGGGTAAATAACCTACGCGTGGCAACACTGATTGGACATGCGCGCGGTCTAGTTAATATATATACGTCATTGCAGGGGTTAGTGGAGTAGAACGGAATGAAACCACTGGGGATACCGAGGATGGGAGATTATATGACGTTAGTATTTTGATTTTGTTTTCTGAGCATATTTGACATACCGAGACCTTAAAGAGACAACCACTCATAATAGAGGTTACACAAGGGCGCACTAGAAATGACATTTTCGGCCTTCCCGAAATCTTAAAAGGGTTACGTGTCCGGATAAGCAGTTTTAACGTTCATTTTTTAACGACTAAATTTTTTGAGTTGAAATTTTGAGATAGGGGAAATACACAAATCCTCTATATTTTGGCGCTTAAATTGCGGACTTTCCTTTTTTAGACTCTGTTCAAATCGGGGCAGTCCCTTTAAATATAGGGTTTAATACCGGAAGAGCCCCTTTAAATATAGGGTTTAATACTGCATACCTTCGCACGTCAATATCTAACAGTTCTAACTTATTCAAGAACCACTCAGGTCATAATACTTATCCAATGTCGTACAAGACAGCCCTGTTCTTAAACTTACATAGTGCAAGAGCTAAATCTAAATCTGCCTATTGCGGGTCCTTCTTTGGGCCTGAAATGTTATCTAAATTATTAATTACACATTAATTAACTTCTCCAGATCATAATCGACTCTCGATATCAACGCTAGCCCATGATCTTTCCTTCATGATATTTTCATTAAATGGATAATCGAGATTGTGTTGTTTATCGTACTGACTTTATTAATGATGATAGAGGCGAGGCGGAAATTCCAATCGCTTTATTCTCGGCTAATAGTGAAGCAATTTGACTGAAATTTTCAGCAAATTACCATTACCCTATGTAGTTTTTAACTATTATAGCGAGAACTGCCAACCCCGTTTCTAATCTCCCATAATGGATCTTTAATTTATATTTGGGAAAATATTAAAATATTTATCGTTTCAGATAATATATAGATATAACCATGAACAATATTTCAGATGAACAATATTTTATCTCTCGGTTATTAAAATCAGATAATGGCTATCGATTACTATATTTATATCTTTCTCATCTCTATCAGCCCAGTTGGAGCAGAACAGTAGGGCGTTAAAATCCATTTCATTTGTTCATTTAAAGGACAATATTGGTGTCTGTCATTTGTTCATTTAAAGGACAATGTCGGCGTCTGTCATTATAACATATGTGAAAGAACTGGTTATACACGTTCCAAATATAATTTAACACATAGCTCATTGCTACAATAGATGCGTTTTGAAGTTTTCAAGTAAGGGAAGTGACGAACGTAAAAGGAAAACACGAGTAACTGACGGTCACTATATATTTATACAGGAAAACGAGAAAAATAGAAATAATCCGTACATTCCCTTGTTTTTATTTCTTCTATTTTTATTGTTTTCTCTTATCTAGTGACAGTCAATTATTTTTTTGAATTGTCTGCTATCATCCCACAGTCTCATATAACAAATTTTGGTCTTGGAAGGAATTATTAGTGAGCAGAAATTCGCCCGTGTATCTGTTATCACTCGTCACTTCAGTCAGCTACATAGACGGGTAACTCGCGTTTCTCTTTTGGAGGCAGACCACCATAAAATTTCACCATCGTTGTAGTTCGTCCTTTTATAGCATACCCTCTTGGTCGCTTTACTCCCCTTTTGCATGCCCATTTTTATTGATTTTTCAGTCTAGAATGAACGAAGAGGGTTTGATGCAGGACGGACGGCCCGACAAGGACAGCTGTCTAGTCGTTTGGATGGGACGAAAAACCGAGGTCCCGTGTACACATTCGCGTACACGTTAAAGATCCATTGATAGTTGGAGTTCGATATAAGAGTAGACCATAGTGCCGCTGTCCCGGAAAATTTTCCCTCATAGCGCACTGTGTTCGGAACCGTGTGTGTGCATTCACGGTGGACCATATGATTTTATGGGACTAAGGGAACTTACTCTGAGGGTTCATTCACACTCGGCAAATCTCGGCAGATTCCGTAAACTACATCTAGCCTCGGCTGTATGACAGTAAGTGATATGTACCTACGCCCATACATTTGCGATGCGGCTACCGGTTTACTTTAACAAGAAAACTTGACGCTATTACACAAATTGGGAATCATCTTCGGCTAGCGACCTATTCGAGCGATCGAGCTGCAACCTGTTCGTTGGAAACCTATTTAGAATAAAGACAACAGTCGCGTTAACTCATCTATTTATCAACCAATAAAATCCAACGTTATGTCTATCAAATGAAAGTAGAATATATTATTTTTTATCCATTCCTTTAGCTCAGAATAGAAGTGTAATTTCGTCATTATCTTACAGCTGGATCGGTCGAATAGGTCGCTAGCCAAATAGGTCGCCAACTTGTGTTCGGAATGGGCGCAGCCATGTTTCATCCGGGACCTTTATAGTAGTTCCAATATGGCGGAATTCATCATACAGCCGAGGTTAGATTGTCCGAAATCTTCCGAGGTTTGCCGAGTGGGTTCATTCACAGCCTTGTCATACACAGACAGGCCACAGATCACTAATTATTTCCCCATTGACTTTAATGTTAATTCTCGTCTCTTTGACCGACTGTAACTTTTTCCCAAATATGGGTTGGGTAGAACGCTTTCTGCCACAGATGGAGCAACATGTGGCAAACTCTTGCCCAAAAGCATGTATGATGTTCACCCTGAAAAACTTGATATACGCAAGCTGGAAGTAGAGACAACCAAAGAAGCAATTTCCGACCCTCCCATGAATATTCACCAAAACCTGGCAGAAAATGTATTTTCAAACCCTTTTCTTAGATTCTTCACCAAAAAGTCAACAAAAGGGGGACAAAGGGAAAGGGAGAGAAAGACTAAAAATAACTTTTGCCCTACATTCGTGGGTGACGGCGTAGAAATATTTAGTGATCTGTGTCCACATAAAGATGCCATGTGGGAGAATTTGTCTGTTAGGTCGAACCATCGAGCTAGAATATTTGTATTGTACATCGTTTAAATGTTCGTAAACATCGTTTCGAACATACTATATGGCGTATGCTCGTCTTCATTGGCCCAGTTCTGAGCAGTACAGTCGGACATTAAACCGTGTTTCATTCCACTTGCTATGAGATGTGTAGAAATAGACATTTTGACAGCCCTGTACGTATTCAGCGCACGATATCGATTATCTAATAGTCATAATTAAATGATAACATGGTTAAAAATCGACCACCTGTGAATCTTTATAAAAGCTCAATTATCCACCCATTATACTGAAACCTGCCATAGAGTAAACATCATGAAGTATACGTCACAGACATGCGTAGGTATATTCCTGGTGTTGTCGACTCTGAAGAGCTGCGGTGGCAAAATATTACGGATAGAAGCCGAATCAACTAAAGGTGACCATCCTAAACGTTACAGATCGAACGCTAGTAACGGAGAAGATGTTTGGCTACATCGCGATGCGATGCTGTCATTTAGTTTTTGTACGATCAGAGTAACCAATGTCATTATAAACAATGTTATGTTCTCAAATGATGGCGGAACTGACACGTGCTCAATGGCATTAAACGGAGTGGAGGTCGGAGAATTTGAATCTACAGCCGGATCTGATAGCGGTCTTTTGTGGAACGATTTCAAATCATCTGGAAGTGTTGGATCGAGTATGACACTTGAATCGAGATGGAATACGGTCACTTTGTTGGTAAAATCTGCCGATGACTATGGTATCGAGATAGATCATATTGATGTGAGTGTCGAAGATGATGAAGTCAATGAAGATATATTTACCTGTATTCTACCCTGTTTATCTGATCTACCGGTTGTAACGGCTGCTGCACCAGGTCTCACTGAAGGACGGGCCGTACAAAGGAGCTACAGTACTCAATGTGCAGAGGAAGACAACGTGGACGTCGCCATCTTTAATGCTGACGTCACTAAATACGAGATCACAGCTAGCCTTCCAAGTTATCGATCGTTTTTGAATCTCCGAGACGAAGACACAAGAAACTGTCCTTTCTTAACTCCCGTATACTGGTTGTACGAAAATGTCATCGTTTCTCCCAATACCAAATCTTTGACGTCAAAATCCTCGGAGTTATTCTTCAGTGACAAGACAGCCCCCGCACCGTACACAATAACTAAGATAGCCGTAACGTTTACCCTACAGGGACGTAAGAAAGGATATATTGATTCTGAGATTGGATCGACTTTGTACATGACAATGAATTCTCCCGACGCGCAATCAGATGTCGTCCTATCTTACAATCATAGAAATGGTACAATCATTGAATTCTCTCCGGTGACCTTTTCAGACAGTTTGTCTAGCAGGGTATGGAATATTCCTGATTTTACCTGGAAGGAGGATTTAACTAATAATATATTTGTGACTGTACAATCCACAGCCTTGGACCAACAGCTTGTGGACTTCAGGCTAGAAAGACGTTACATGGGACCAGACGTGGTAATACCGCTCTATTCCAGTGGCAGGGTCGTCCTGGAGGGTATAAGGGTAGATTTCTGGTGGCAGGCACCGGAAAGCATGGAGTTAGTTCGACCATCAACAGGAGACACATGGAACAACATCGCCTATTTTAGAATATACGTGAGTCTGCCTTGGTCAGATGGTTATTCACAAGTATTTGTTCTGTACCAGGACGGCAACATGCGTTTGCTGAACCCCACACCACATGGATTAGACTGGACACCATTCGGAACCTCTGTGATACTTGGACAAACCGATGTGGACGATTTTCGACCAGCCGTATCCATCACAAAGGTTGAGATTGAACCCGAGGACCTAACAATGAAAATAATATATTCCGATGACAGTAGTACGGATGCAAAATTGGTAACGTCCATTGAGAAAACCAAGTTATACGTGTCTGAAATTGACTTTAAGAAGAGCACGACCACACATCCGTTTGCAACATTTCGGTCTATGTATGTACAGACTGGCAACACCGACTCCGACTCCATTGTCAGTGATATTGTGTCTACTACCCATCCGATCCTTGGAGGCGATTGGACGACCATCAACGGAACCAGTTTCCTTTTGTACCGTCGATGTGAATCGAAGCATTTAACTCAAAGTCCAGATATACATCTACAAATTACTGAAACCGAATAAAAACATCCTTTAAGATACTTTCACTTAAAATTATTCTCAATACAGATCTATATTTCGTTTCGTTTTTTATACTTTCGATGACCTAAATTACATCAAGATCTGACAAATTATAGTCGGTGTTCACGTCAAGAGGTCAAACGAGCGCCTTTTGACCCTATGACGTCAGACATTGATTAATCAATCAGCGCTGACGTTTGTAGTGGTTTACCCACATGCCAAGAAGTCGCCGTAACAGACCGTCTCATTGGCTAATGCCTCACATCATCCAAAACACGTCAATGGTAACAACTCTTCCAGATCCTAGTGTAGTGAAGACAAGACTACAAAACGAAACGAAATAGGATCAGATTGAACTATTCTACGCTGCTTACGAAACCATTTGACACTCTTCCTTGCGTTTGTTTCACATTGTAATAAACAACTTTCTCGTTAATATATCTTCACCTGTTATACGATATGAAATTAAATAAGGGTTTAACGTCCTACTGTTCTACCCCGAACTAGGCTAATGAAAACGGGCATACACTATACAGTGTGCTATAAGGAAAATTTTGCCCGGACAGCGGCACTACGACCTACTCTATGTCGAATTACAACCGCAAGAGATTTCTTACACTGTAAATAATTTTTGTGTATTTTTACCGTAAATTTACTGGCAGCTTTCTGCCAATACAATGACTGTATTTTAACACTGACTTGTAAATTTACGACTAAGCGGTAGATTAGATTTACAAGCAGCATGTACATTTACAGTGAGTGTAAAATAACTTCGAATGTTGCGCTGGATTTGACGAACGAAGCGGTTTATATATATATATAGAGAGAAATGGGATTTAACGTCCACTCGACACAAACTAGGCCATTTTGGGACTAACATATGGTTTCAATTTTATTTCAATAATTCGCATGCGCGTAGGGGTCCTTAGCAGTGGGAGGAAACCGGAGTGCCCGGAGGAAATCCACGAGGTTGAGAAGGCGCCCCTATCTCAATGCCACTTACGCTCACACCAGGGATCGAAACCACAGCCGCAAGCCAGAGGTGACCGGCCAGCTAGAGGTCGAAGCGCGGCACTCTAGACCACTAGGCTATCCCAAACCCCCCGGTTTATATAGAATTGCACATAATATATTAAAACAGTATACTTGTATATCTATAATTACATCTTTGGACGTCTATTAAGTTTGATAAATAGGGGATGTTTATATAGCAGAATATATCCAGTGATAAAACAATATCTCGCAATAGTTAATTTGATGTTTGTAGTGATACTGCTGCTCAACATTCTTGATCAATGATGAATATACAGAGAGAGAGAGAGAGAGAGAGAGATGGGGTTTAACGTCTACTCGAGACAAGCTAGGTCGATTGGGACTAACATGTACTGTTTTGAACGGACAGTACCAGACTATGTGATCTACAAGCTTGTGATGCAAACCACGCCTTATGACATGTCTTATCAATATGATGTACGGCGTGGTTCCTCGTTATCAATATGAATGTATTCCTATTTTATACAAATTGACATCAAACGGAGTGGTCGATTTTTCTTTAAAAAGCTCAGTCTGTATGTATGTCAAATTTCCTTAATAGGGGCCTGGTAAATATTCCTTCCTGACAATGAGTCAACTGGCGTGGTTTCGAATCCCCGGTGGTACGTGACAAGGAGTAGGGTCGCCTGTCAATGAAGATATATTTACATGTATTCTACCCTGTTTATCTGATCTACCTGTTGTAACGGCAGCTGCACCAGGTCTCACTGAAGGACGGTCTACAGTACTCAACGGGCAGAGGAAACCCCTGTTTGTACGTGACAAGGAGTAGGGTCTTCTGTACAATCTCGTAGGTTTTTTCCGGGTTCCCCCACTGCTAAATACCCCTACGCGCAATCGAATAATTGAAGATAAATGGGACCATATTTTTTCCGAGACATGACCGAGTTTGGTTTGTCCGCCTGTCTGTCCGTCCGTCCGTCTGTCGATCACAGTTTTTGGGACACAATAACTCTCTTTCTAATTGAGCTAGAATGTTCACAATTGGTGTAGGTGTTCATTGGGTCAATGCCTTGATGGAGTGTGAGGATGAGCATTTTCTTCTTTGGGTAAGCAGACATAAGCAATTTGACTGGTTGATGTTTGAACGTGAAATAAAATTAAACCATATGTTAGTCCTGAAATGACCAAGTTTGTGTCGAGTGGACGTTAAATCCCATTTCGCCCCCTTTTTCGCTTTAGGACACGATAACTTGAATTCTAATTGAGTGACGAAACTGGATGTTTAGTTTCATTACATCAATACCTTGACTAAGTTCGATAATGAACATTTTCTGCTCAGGGTAAGCAGAGCGTAAATGAAATGAAATGAAGGGGGGGGGGGTAACCTGCTACTCTAACCTAGGCTAATGGAAGACGCGTAGACGCTATGTAGTGTACTATGAGGGAAATTTGCCCGGGCAGCGGCACTACGGCCTGCTCTTATATCGAATTCCAACGGTCAAGGGATCTTTAACGTGCACGCCAATGCGTACACGGGACCTCGGTTTTTCGTCCTATCCGAACGACTAGGCAGCTGTCCTTGTCAGGCCCTGCATTCTGCACCACTGACAAGGGGAAATCACGCCGGAAAGTCTCGGCCAATGAAGGGATCGAACAGCCGACCTCCAGGCTAGCGAGCCAGCGCCTTACCCACTTAGCCACGTGATCCCCCGTAAACAGAGCGATAAGCAATTTGATTGGTCGAGACTTTGGGGCACGGAATTTTTGGGAGTTTCTGAGGATGTGGCCGGCTAAGAATACTCCTAAGAAATCATTATTGTTGGCGAAAAATTTGGGGGAGGGGGGCTAAGCACCCCCATATCTCCCCCCCGGGTCTACGCCCCATATCTCCCCCCTCCCCGGGGCTACGGGCCTGTCGTTGTTTCGATCACATACTTGTACGTGCCATGGAGTAAGGTTATCTACTAATCTCGTGGGTTTTCTCCGGGTCTTCCGGATTCCTCCCACTGTTGAAGTCATTAGAACAATCCAATTCTTGAAGTAAAAATGGTACCATGTGTCACTCCGGAAATGACATAGCTTGTCGTGACTGGGTCTCTCACTGACTTGAATACATTGGGGCGATCCGTGTTCTTGGATTGTGGATCAGAACCTAAGAAATAAAACTTTTGGGTTCAAGAAAACTTTATTGAGATCACAGAACTGCGAGGAATTTACAAAGGCGTGTTTAACAAAGAAATGTTTTTTTTTGGTTGTAATAATTGCTAGATGTGTATTTGCGTTCCGGGTGCAATGTGAGTGGGATGGGGCTATCGGTTAATGTTGCACAGGCCCCCTCCTAAAATTACCCCCACACAAAACGAATACATGTAGTGTTCTGCAGTTAAAGGTCTTTAGATTTGTTGATTTTTTTTTGCATACTTGCGGTGTATGATTCATCCAGTTGGTCATTACACTGAAATTATAAAAAATACATGGGTGGTGAACAATTATCATGTAATCTGATGCTGACTTGCAGAAAATGGAATGACATGGGGTTTAACGTCCTACTCTTCTGCATCTAACCGGGGCTAATGGACGACGCGCATACGCCATACAGTGTGCTATGAGGGAAATTTTGCCCGGGCAGCGACCCTACGGTCTACTCTTATATCGAATTCCAACTGCCAAGGGATCTTTTACGTGCACGCAAATGTGTAGACGGGACCTCAGTTTTTCGTCCCATGACATGAAATGAGCTATTGGAGAATGCCAACGCATTGTCGATCAGTTCCGAACGCAAGAGGTAAAGTTACAGTGGAAGTAAGTTATGTATAGTTGGCAATAGACATAAATGAAATTAAAACAAATGGGGGTTGGGTAACACCCTTCTGTTCTGTTTCGACAGGTCTAATGAGGCCGGCATACGCCATATCGTGTGCTAAGAGGACAATTTTGCCGGGACAGTAGCGCTGTGGACGTTTCTTATATCGAATTCCACCTGTCAAGGGATCTTTTACGTGCACACATATTTGTACACTGGACCTCTGTTTTTTTGTCCTTCCCGAAAACTATACGTTGTCCCATGCCAGGCCGGAGAACTCAGATAAACTTTCTCGATCAACTCAGGGTCTTCAGTTTAGCGAGCCAAGGTCCTACTAATTCAGCCGCCTGTCAACACCGGGATCGGACTCGGGGTCTTAAGGTTAGCGAGCCCATTGAGCCGCCTGAAACTCCATACATGGCTTAATATTATCAGCAAAATATTTACATGTGACACAACACTGATCACCACTCTCACATACAGTTGCTCCCAATTCATCACCGTTACAGCTTACACGGCAAACACCCATAAATGGATCACAAACTGAAAAAGAAGGGTAGGGATGTTTCATTAGGTTGACAGTTTACACGAAAAAAACCGTCAAAACCGATCTCAGACTGAAAAGGAAGGGTTGGACAAAACCGTCAAAACCGATCACAGACTGAAAAGGAAGGGTTGGGGTATTTTAAGACGATTTCATCCGAATTTGTCGTACTATCCCATGCCGTGGACATGGCATTCTTATGAAACCAGTAAAAAAGTTTCTGTTCCAACCACGTTGATGCCCGTCTTCCATTAGCCCAGTTCAGGTGCAGAAAAGAAGGACGTTAAACCCCATTTCATTGCAACCACGTTGATGAAGAATAGCATACACCATGCATTGTGTCATGAGGGCAGTCGTGTTTCGCCGGTGGCATTGCCGTCTAGTCGTCGTCGCATTATTTACGCGAGATCCCGTTTCTCGTGCGTTTCACATCAATGATAAGGGTGCGCATCGCGGGAAAATCCCGAGACACGCTCTCGGCCAATAACCCCAGACCTCCTGGGTAGTAAATCAAATCCTTGTCAGTGAATCGCCGTGCTTCCTTAGATTAGTAAGTTCTGGGATAATTGATCCCCCTGCGAACAGGGAATCGAAAAAAGGAAACCAAAGTTAATGTTAAGTGTATAATTATAAGAAGTACTGGAAGCAGATTAATTTCAAAGTTGGCAAAAATGTAATTATATACAACGGAATGAACTGTAGACTTACTTGAGTCTGTGGGAATGGTGGCGTTTGCAACATCTATAGCAGCTGCTGTAACTTCTGTAGGAGCATCTGTAACTTCTATAGGAGCTTCTGTAACATTTGTGGGAGCTTCTATAGGAGCTTCTGTAACATTTGTGGGAGCTTCTGTAGGAGCTTCTGTAACTTCAGTAGAAGCTTGTGCAATTTCTATGGGGGCTTCTGCAACTTCTATCGGTTGCTCATTTACTGGAAATATAATAAACAATATGTTAGAATGTCTCCATGCTGATAGTAAAGTATCCGCCACTTTAACATATTTTTATCCAAATTACCGAATCTGTTCTACGTTTAGCTCTGGCTGAAAGCCACCAACTTGTTTGACGCATCCGCATGTATAATTGACGATGCAGAGACGGAGTGGTGGAAGGATGTCGAGAGGACATTGGGTTTAATGTTCTGTTGTTTTTTTTTACATCAAACTGGGATAATATAACTTTACCTATAAAATATAGACTATATAAGTTTACCTATAAAATGAATTGTAACATCTAAACTTACCACTTTCAGATTCTTCCACGGGCTTGTTTCCGCAATCATTTCGTCGCCAGTTTCTGCGATTATTAAATCGCAATCTAAAAGGGAAACGTCTGTTTCCAAATCTGATTTTTTCAGATCTAGGTCTGGCCGCTTCTGACTCCAAAACAACGACAAGAGCGACAAATACAACAAGGGCTACAGAGAGATTCATGATCAATTGTCTTCGTGATATATGATCAAGCTCGAACACAAGATATGTGTGATAAAGACCTAAAATATAAGCCAGTATTTATACCGATAATCTGTTCAAAGTGGGCGATTTAATTAAAATATTAATTAGTACACAAATTCTTTGAAATGTGGCTGGACACCATTTGGAAATGCTGTTATTGGGGTATTACCAATAAAACAACCATTATTTATTTGAAATATTGTACATTATTACTGATCTGACTAATTATTATAGAAATAAAAACACTAATAAAGAAATTGATGACAGTAAATAAAACAATTAACCGTTTATCATTAAATATATTTAGTATTAACGGAGAACATGTGTTGGGTATATTCCCATTCATCTTCACATTATCAAGGGGAATATGATATTAGTAATATTTCATATAGTCACCCTTAATTTTTTCCGACGTGGTTTCTTCTTTTCAGTGCTGCAGCACGGAGTGCCTGACAAGGACAGCTGTCTAGTCGTTCGCATCGGACGAAAAACACCGCGGTCTCATGTACATATTGGCGTGCACGTAAAAGATACTTTGGCAGGTGGAATTCGAGATAAGAGTACGCCATAGTGCCGTTGCCCAGGCAGCATTTCTTCATTACCCCAGTTGGTATAGAAGAGTAGGACGTTGAACTCCATTTTATGTCATTCATTTGGAACAGCATTACGCCTGTTTATGTTATGGTGGTGTTAAAAAATTCAATTAAATTTGCTCAAATGTAACAGAAGTGTGCGGAGGTTTTCTAAAATATATGACCTACAACAGTTACTTGAAGAATGCTTTCGTGTTTAAAGGAATGCAATTTAATATTGGGTAATTTTCATCCAAGTGAATTTTAATTTTTACCCAAACCATTTATAATAAAGTTTTTTTTAATTTTCACCAAGTCATTTGTAATAACTATAATTATTGGCCATTTTAGCCGGACAGTGGGGTCGACACAATCTTAGTCGAGATCGGACAGTGAAACGCATTGAAATGATAATATGACGGTTTAACGTCCCGCTCCGACCGGGCTAAGGAATGCAAGAATGGAAAATTTCCTCTGACAGCGGCATTACGACATCTCTTATACATAATTGTGACTGTCAAAGGGTATTTCACATGCAGGCAAATGTGTACTAGAGGACTTCAGCATGCACCCATCCTAGCCAACGCTTAAGAACATCCAGACATCGAATTCGGCGTCCTGCTCTTCTGCACCTAACCTGGGCTAATGGAGGACGGGCATACGCCATACAGTGTGCTATAAGGGATGTACACACGACCTCGGTTTTTCGTCCCACTCGAACGACTAGACAGTTGTTCTTGCCAAGCCCTCCTTTATGCATCACTGACACGCCGGAAAATCGAGATGAACTTTCCCGGCCAATGCAGGGACCGAACACCCGACCTCCAGGCTAGCGAGCCAGCGCCACTTAGCCACGTGATCCCCAAATTCGGCGCATAGTGTGTTAAAAGAGACCACAAAAAACAACTTGGCCTATGTGCACTAATGAATGATGTGTGACACGCGTGGCTCTTGACCTAACAACTGGATATAACAACCAGATGACTATTTGGCTGTGTACAATGGGTGTGGTCTAAATGCAAACACACCCACGACAAACAACTTGATTTATTGATTGAGAATTGTCGCAAATAAATATTAAAATACATTACACGTCTTGACCATTAATTACTACAAAACATATTTATTAATTCTTGGACATAGATAATATTGTATGTATTTCATGAGAGTAACAAGAATAGCCATTAATAATTCTTGAGCTGTTTGATTTCTGAAAATATAAATAAAGTTTAAGATCTTGGTGCATACAGTTTACTTGAAAGGAGACAAAATAACATAAATATATGCCTACAGATACGTTAATCCAGCATCAGACTATGGTTCTGTCGGAAAGTTTGATTAAGGAGAATTTTTTTGAAGAAATGTTTAGTGGGTGCCGAAGTAAGTATTTGGAACTTGGGTGGAAACTCACCACGTGGTAGGTTATTCTACAATGACGTCATTAAACATGGCCACCGTCGTTTCATCAATTTTATCAGACCCGCTTTAGTTTTCCGTTAATTTCTATGAAATAAAGACCAGAATGAAGCTGTTTATTTAAACTTATTTGAAGAATATATTTTTGGAATTGTTTTTTTTACTAATTTTAAAGAAAATACATACCACATTTTTAAGCGAAAACGTGGAAAAGGTTTAAAAATATAAGAAAATTAGAACATTTACAATGCTACAACAATAAGAATACCTTAATAACACTCAAAATAAAAAGTTGTGTCTTTTTTAACATTCGCCCTGAAGAAACCGAAAGTTTTAGGTTTTCTGAATCGTTAATAGTTAAAAATTGTGTTTTTTAAAATATTATATACTGAGAGCAGCTTTATTTAGTTTTTATTTATATATCAACAGATGTATGAAGTTGAAACCGTAATAGTGTTAATATTTTCGACTATTTAAACTAGATAAAAAAAAAAATGAAAAAAACTTATTAATACACTAACGTTTATCCCGCCAAAAAGACAACCTTAAAACCTTAAATCACTGTTAACTGGGGCTAAATTTGAATCCCTCAGTCCAATTAAAGAAGTTGTAAAATGTGGACGGGATAATTGCGGCACTTGTAGATATTTAATTTAAGGTAAATCGTTTATTTTTGACAGTGGAAAAGAATTTTATGTCAATGAAAGTATGAACTGCAAAGCAACTTATGTCATAAAATGTAGTTGCTGTGCCCGAACTGTACATCGATTGCACTAACAAGTTACAAAATAGAGTAACGGTCCATAGACAACATATCAGGGAACCAAATTTAAGGAAGATACCTTTAAGTGAGCACCTTGATATCTGCGGTAAAGGCGAATACAAAATATACCCTTTTTTTAAGATGCCGTATTCAGACTCCATGAAAACGAGATTGAAAGCACAATATTTTATTGACAAATTTAAACCCAAATCAAACATTTCGAAATAATTACAAAATTATGCTATTATCTACTTCATTATTATTATATTATTGCATGTTTATTCTCCCATGACGTCACGTCATTAAACAATAATTGTTACCTTTAATTATAATAGAATCATTTGAGACGTGTTATTACCCTGAACATACTAAAATATGGCAAACTGCAGGGGCGGATCCAGAGAGGGGTGGGGGTCCAAACCCCACCCTGCTCAGCTACATAAAAAAATAATGCCTTGCATCAATGAAATTACATCACAAAGTGATCCTACATCAATATAAAAATGATTTCTCTGTTTAAAAAGCTCAATATATATGTATGCCTATGTAATTTAGAGACGATGATGGCCGATTACCGTAACAGAAACCTGGCAAACCCCCTCCTGCAAAAATTCCTGGATCCGTCCCTGACTGGGCACGCAGAAAAGGTTACATTCACGTGGAATCAAACATTATTCAAACCAGCTTTGGTGGCAACATGTTTCTTTTTTATTTCTCAGAAACATGGGATGAATTTAAACTACTAGACTGCAAAATTTCATAAGCCACCTACACTGTATTGTATTCAGGAAGCCTATTTCACACAAAATATTGTTTATTGGAACTTTCTATTAAACGTAAACGTTCTTGTCGCTGTAAAATGCTCAATCAATATACCAAATGTTAGTTTATGACAATAAATTGCTTTTTGGATTAAACGGAAACATATTTTCCCTTCCTTATTGAAACTGTAAAATAATATACGAATTATTATTTTATATAGCGTATTTCTACTGATGATTAAAGTACTGTAGAAATTTGCAACACGTTTTAACATCCTATCTTTCCCCTCCCTTTTTAGGGATGGGCCGAACAGGAGTATGTTTGTTTCAGGGTTCCCAAGACTAGTTAATGTTCTTGCGTAATTTGGTGTCCCTTTTTAAATTTGTGTCGTTTTTGATGAATTGCTAAGGTTGCCGCAAGTTAGATGTGCAGAAACTAGAAACACCAAGATATACTCTATAATGCACAATTTACAGTCAGTTTTTCTAAAGATATTTTGCGCCTATAGAAATTGAACTCTGTAGCCTTAAAACCCTCATCCTATAGGATATAAGATATATTGTACATGTCATATCAAACGGAAGTAAAATATATCCAATAGGAAAAATGACCATTAGGCCTAATCCTAAATCCACCATTTTGAATTGGTGCTCTATTGGATTTTCAGAATTTATCTTTAAATTCAGAAACATGGAAAACATTATAGCTAAAAGTCATCTAACGAAATAGCTGTCCATTTTTAGGGGGTTTCTTTTGGTCCAATTCGTTATTCAGCACATTTCGCCTCTTATCACCATTGGTGTTTGAAGAATTTAAAAAAAAAGAGTCTGGTATACGTATCATTGAACCAAACACTATTGGTTTCTTTTGTAATTCATTTGGGGTAAAACGCTATCACTCCCATTTGGATTGGTTAAGCACCAAAATCAATCTAATATTATCCAATCAAATTAGTAAAATTTTGATATTTGTCTGACTTAAAATTTCATGAAAGAGGCCCCTGGACATTAAATATATTATCTGAAACAGGACAACCGCTAACAGTTTGTCCAGCCTAATGAAAAGCTTCCATAATCATCAAATATATCATGATATATATTAAAATGAACAACATGATTGCCCACATTAAAATATCGTGTAATTATTATAGCCTATTGTTTTAAACGGGATATACGAGGGGCTTCATAAATTAAAAGAGTTGGTGAAGAAAATGTAGTTTAAACATTATTTTATCCAATAAACTGAATAAGTCCAGTCAATTTATGATTTCACCCCCAAAAAATCGCAAGAAAAGGCTTTTGTGCATTTTTGTGTTTATTTAGGTGTATGTACTTTATAAAATCCAAAAAGTTTAAACATTAACATTAAACTATGTAAATAGCGCCTAAAACACCAAATGAATGGTTCGAAAGGCACATGTTTTATTAAGAGATCCACCAATTATCCAAAGTGTAAGTAGAAGAAATGAGTTTTGAGTCTTTGTTTGAATATGTCAATTGATTCAGAGTTCTTCGGGTTGCTATTAGAGGAGATTGAATTCCATAATTTAGGTGAAGAGTTTTGGAAGGATTGTCTACTCAGTTGGATTTTGTGAGGCAATTTGAGTCAACATCATGGCTTTTGAGATCATTGTCGTGGGCAAATTATTGTGAACGACAGGATCTGAAATGTCAGTCAATGGTACATTCCTTGGGATCCGTCTGTCAATTTCGTCTGTTTTGTGAGAGTTACCCAAAAGCACCAATGTATATGTTCATAATGATTTTGTCTTGGATTTTAGCACTTTCCTAAGCTCAAAATTTGGTGAACTTTTGCGTGAAGTCAACTGGCTGCTAATCAGAGCCCGAATTGAATACAAAATTCTTCTGTTGACTTACAAAGCGTTACACGGTTTGGCCCCAGACTACATAAGAGAATTAATATCAAAGCCATTATTGTCGATCTCTCCGTTCAGAAGATAAAAACCTTCTTGTCATCACAAAATCCAACTTTCAAATGAGTAGACCATCCTTCCAAAACTCTTCACCTAAATTATGGAATTCAATCTCCTCTAATAGCATCCTGAAGAACTCTGAATCAATTGACATATTCAAACAAAGACTCAAAACTCATTTGTTCTACTTACACTTTGGATAATTGGTGGATCTCTTAACCCTCTTAGATCCAAAGGTACTTGTACTATTCCTAAAATTATTTCCTATAATATCTAGGCCATTTAGACATAAATAAACACATTTTTGACATCAAAATTTTATTTTTGTCACAAACAGTATTTTTGGACTATGTTACACATATGTCACATCGGGCTTTGTTGGTAACCCATAGTAACAGTCACACTCTGATCGAGACAAATTTTAGAGGGTTTTGTTTGCTTTTAAAAAGTGACTGTTCTGAATGTAAAGTTAGTTATGGTATCTTTTAAAACAATTACGGTAATGTGTAAAGCAGAGGCGGAGATCACATTTTTCACAGAGGGCAACGTTTTTTTAGGACTTCGAATTCTGTTTAATGGTTTGGATTGTTCGTACTTGGTTTTATTTTATCCGTATTATTTATGGAGCACAATTTACACCGTCCGCGCTTGGCACATTTGACTGGCCAGTGTCCATACTGGTCCTTTTGCACGTCGGTTGGCGGAGCACACACATCTCTTAGGTGCTGGTACTGGTGAGTCCAAAGATGGTCGTCCAGGTCCGCGTACGGCATTCACCAGTATTAGGCTAGCAGCAATCTCAGCCTGAAACTTGCGCTGTGATTTGATGTTTTTGTCTCCAACGGTAAAGCATCCAAGAATTGACAACAGCAAGAATAACTGTTTGCCGAAATAAGTACAGGTACCATCTCCGTGACCGCATGTGGTATTTATACCTTGACACGCAAGCATCTATCAAATCTATCCCGCCCATGTAATTGGGCGATCCACTTCAACCTTTTCCTTCTTTCTCTTGTCCCATCGGATGCATTTATCCATTGGTTGTATCCCTGCATAGGTTGATAGCAATGTAACAGCTTTGTTATCATACCACTTGACAATAGCTACATTCGACTTAGTCTCCACTTTGCTATCAATTGAACCACGACCCTTAGCTTCCATATCTTTATCAGAATCGAGGGGACATCTTCCTAGACGGTTTTTCCGCACAGTCCCAACATAGAGTATACCATCATCAAGTAGCTTTTCTGCCAGAGCTATGGAGGTGAAAAGGTTATCAGCAACAACTTTGTAGTTTTGGTGCTTTGGCAGAGTTTCACAGAGTTTGACTATTACATCTCCACCCATGCCTAGTTCAGTTTTTTTACCAGTCCCTCCTTGGTATACATCAAAGTCAAATAATAACCCAGTATCAGACGAGCGTGCCAATACTTTTAATCCCCATGGGTGGGGCTTGCCCTTTATGTATTGTTTGATGGGATAACGCTTCCCTTTGAAAGGGAACATTTGTTCATCGAACGAGTTCTTTTCACTCGGCACTAGACTCCGGCATTTATTCCGAAACATATCGACCCAAGGGCGAACTTTCCAAATTTTGTCTATCTTTTTCTCTTCTGTTACCTTGTTGTTATCTACGAAATGAAGGACAGTAAGCAAATAGGAAAAACGGTTACGGCCCATGACGTCAGCTACAGGGCCAAATCTCGATTCCTCCTCCCAGTATGCACGGTTACCCGACATCTGGTAGAGCCCCATGCGCAAAAACATCCCAAGGACTTTCTCAAGCTCCTTCGTAGAAAGGTTAGCAGACTTTCCACTTTTCTCAACGCTATAGATATTAGTTTGTTCAACACAAAGTTCAAGCATATCATCAGTGATAAATGTTCTGAAATATTCATATGGAGTGGGGACATCAAAGTTTGCTGGATAAGTAACTTGATCCCCCTTGAAAGTTGTATCCGGTGGATCAAAGTCTTTCGTTCTCCACAGGTAATCGGACTTTTTCTTTTCTTTTGCTGTTGAGGTACCATGCCTGCCAAGGGTAAGTCGTCATCAGTGTTGAAATTGGAATCATCATCTGAACTTGAACTTTCTGGAGAATCAGCAGCACCGGCAATGGCAATAAACTCGTTGTCCTCGTCATCATCCCCTGACTCTGGCTCGCAACCATCGAAGTCGCTGTCATCAGTGTCAAGTACTCCTTTACAGCCAGATTGGATCTGCGACTCATGCTGAAATTTAAAAAAAACAGACATTAGTCATAGATAGATAGGACACTCGCGCAGACGCCCCCCCCCCCAACACACACACTATACGTGTACTTTAAAATCAATGAGGCAGAATAAGTCCCGGAAATGTCTAAAATACATGCTCTGTGTTTGCAAACAAAGGCGGAACAGTTAATCATAAATGTTATTTACCAGTAAACTCTGTACTGTGTTCTGTACATTTATGCACATGTCCATATAGGGGACCACCAAAGCCCGATGTCACCCCGACGTCACATCGACCAAACGTGGCCTAGAGATTTTAAAGAAAGATAAATTCACTGATGCCAGCCATTTACATGTGTTCTACTAGTTAAATCAATCCCAAATATCAAGTAAATGTTGTTAATGCTTACCTGAAGGTTGTGTTGTGGACCAATTCTAATGATTAACTTTCAGCCTTTACAAATCCACGTGGGCTGCCATATTAGAAAAGGGGGCATAACTCTGGTCAGTCTTTCAGGATAACTCTCGTTGGCCTTACTAGGGTGACAGTAGTGTCAATTTGGGCTTAAAGCTGAACTCCGGTTACAAAAATACCGAAATGATTAAATAAAAAAAAAGTTAACGCCCTCAAGCCGCCATACTTAATTCCAATTTGTGAAATAAATATGGCGGACATTGAGGCTTATGACCTGGAAAGGTTAGCCGATCTCACTTCCAGTTTGTTTATTGTCAGCTAGCTATACACATCCGGCGTTATTCTCTCGCACGCTTCACTGATTATCTATTTTTCCCAACACAGTATACCAAATTATTGAAGATTGCAAAATGTCTGATCAGGTGAGACTGTAAATAATTATATGAACAGCATCTACTACAATATAGCCTAAGCTTTACTCTAAAACAAAAGATGCAAAAAGATGGCTTACCCCAACCTAAAATTTTCAAACAAAACAAATCACCTGTACAAACTATAGTCTACTCCATGTTGAATATTGTTCACGAAAACGAGCAAGAGACATAAGTACAGTTTTGGGGGCGGCTCTCACCGGGGAGTGTTTGACAGTTATGTTTTGTTTCTATTTTACCAAAGCCGAAGAAATTGATATTGTAGTAGACGCAGATCATATAATTATTTACAGTCTTACCTGATCAGACATTTTGCAATCTTCAATAATTTGGCATACTGTGTTGGGAAAAATAGAACAATCAGTGAAGCGTGCGAGAGAATAACGCCGGATGTGTATAGCTGGCTGACAAGAGACAAACTGGAAGTGAGATCGGCTAACCTTTTCAGGTCATAAGCCTCAATGTCCGCCATACTTATTTCACAAATTGGAAACAAATATGGCGGCTTGAGGGCGTTAACTTTTTTTTATTTCATCATTTCGGTATTTTTGTAACCGGAGTTCAGCTTTAAGTGGTAAAATAGTTGAATTCATGTTTTTGAACCCATCCAGCCGCAACCCTAAAATTCATGTGACGTCATGTATTCGCCTTTACCGCAGATATCAAGGTGCTCACTTAAAGGTATCTTCCTTGAATTTGGTTCCCTGATACGTTGTCTATGAACCGTTACTCTATTTTGTAACTTGTCAGTGCAATCGATGTACAGTTCGGGCACAGCAACTACATTTTATGACATAAGTTGCTTTGCAGTTCATACTTTCATTGACATAAAATTCTTTTCCACTGTCAAAAATAAACGATTTACCTTTAATTAAATATCTACAAGTGCCGCAATTATCCCGTCCACATTTTACAACTTCTTTAATTGGACTGAGGGATTCAAATTTAGCCCCAGTTAACAGTGATTTAAGGTTTTTAGGTTGTCCTTTTGGCGGGATAAACGTTAGTGTATTAATAAGTTTTTTCATTTTTTTTTGTCTAGTTTAAGTAGTGGAATGAAAATATTAACACTACTACGGTTTCAACTTCATACATCTGTTGATATATAAATAAAAACTAAATAAAGCTGCTCTCAGTATATAATATTTAAAAAAACACAATTTTTAACTATTAACGATTCAGAAAACCTAAAACTTGCGGTTAGGGCGAATGTTAAAAAAGACACAACTTTTTTTTTGAGTGTTATTAAGGTATTCTTATTGTTGCAGCATTGTAAATGTTCTAATTTTCTTATATTTTTAAACCTTTTCCACGTTTTCGCTTAAAAATGTGGTATGTATTTTCTTTAAAATTAATAAAAAAAACAATTCCAAAAATATATTCTTCAAATAAGTTTAAATAAACAGCTTCATTCTGGTCTTTATTTCATAGAAATTAACGGAAAACTAGAGCGGGTCTGATAAAATTGATAAAACGACGGTGGCCATGTTTAATGACGTCATTGTAGAATAACCTACCACGTGGTGAGTTTCCACCCAAGTTCCAAATACTTACTTCGGCACACACTAAACATTTCTTCAAAAAAATTCTCCTTAATCAAACTTTCCGACAGAACCATAGTCTGATGCTGGATTAACGTATCTGTAGGCATATATTTAGGTTATTTTGTCTCCTTTCAAGTAAACTGCATGTACCAAGATCTTAAACTTTATTTATATTTTCAGAAATCAAACAGCTCAAGAATTATTAATGGTTATTCTTGTTGCTCTCATGAACAGGGGCGGATTGGACCGATCGAACGATCGCTCGAAGGGCCGGTCGGACGATCGCTCGAAGGGCCGGTCAGACAAAAAATGAAAAAAAATATTTTTGTCCAATTCGTCTAAAAAAACGATCTTTTTCTGCTGAACATTATATGGGAGAGGGGGATATTGGACCGACCACGGAGCCACGATGATCATATTGTATGTGGCCGGCCGCCAGTGGCTTTAACGGACCTCCGGAATGGGCTGGTATAATAGACTTTCTGGACCGGGTGTGCTGGGTGTGGGTCAGAATTCGGAATCCCGCAATGGGGATACGAAATTCAACCGAAAATTTCATCGGATTCACCCGTTTAATTATTAAGTCACCTGCACCCTGTTTGTGGGGATACGCCAGAATCCAAAATTAAAAAGCAGCTTTTTATGATTTTCATTTTCGCCACTCTGTACCAATGTGTTTCGTGGCCTTCCATCACAGGAGGAATCAACTAGCGCTCCCGGCAACAAAAATGGGGCATTTTTCAATGAAAATATTCCTGCTGATTCAATATTTCTAACTGGTTAATCCAATGGTCAAAATTTTCTCAACTAGTCCCAATTTTAAACCAGTTAAATTCTTGACGATACAATGATAATACGTTAATTAATAATATGACAATATGATAATTTCACATGTTGATGGTTGTAAATTACTTGCAGGTCGTGGTTTTGGCCTAAGTTAATCGATTTATGAAATATATTTTTGACAGAGATTATAATCAGATATTGCACCAAATCGCATATTTGGGGCTCCTCGGTCAGTAAAAGGGGCCGCTACCACACGGGAACCCTGACCGGTTCCCGGCCCCAATCCGCCCCTGCTCATGAAATACATACAATATTATCTATGTCCAAGAATTAATAAATGTGTTTTGTAGTAATTAATGGTCAAGACGTGTAATGTATTTTAATATTTATTTGCGACAATTCTCAATCAATAAGTCAACTTGTTTGTTGTGGGTGTGTTTGCGTATGCCAGTCCTCCATTAGCCAAGGTTAGGTGCAGAAGAGTAGGACGCCGAATTCGATGTCTTGATGTTCTTAAGCGTTTGCTAGGATGGGTGCATGCTGATATCAAAACTCAAGTCCTCTAGTACACATTTGCCTGCATGTAAAATACCCCTTGACAGTCACAATTATGTATAAGAGATGTCGTAATGCCGCTGTCAGAGAAAAATTTCCATTCTGGCATTCCCTAGCCCAGTCGGAGCAGAACAGCGGGGCGTTAAACCGTCATAGCAACCTCGGGTAGGTTAATATCCTATACATACTTCATGGACTGGACTTATCACAAAATATATAAATAAAAGGACGTTATTTCAATTTTATCCTACCTGCTATAGTTTTCTTTCAATATCTATGAAATAAAAGTCAGAATGAAGCTGTCTCTCTGAACTGAAGTGAAAAACATATTTATTAAACTTCTATTATTTTGTTCACAAAAACTGAATACAATACCCAATTTTTAAAATGTAAAACAATAACTCTTCGAAATTAATTACAATGGTATAACAATAAGAAATTCGTTGACGGCATTCAAAAGGGATTTTTACAAGTTGCATCAGAGTCTTTAACAATCACACATTTACAAAATGAACAGCAGAATAACTAATTGGCTCTGCAAATACAGGACGACTTCGCATACATCAGCCTACACAGACACAAGCACCAATAAAGTCCTCGGGATACTTTTCTACATTGAATTGCGGAGCCAGGCCAGTTTGGGATATTTCAAAAAGCCAAATTGACATGGTTCTAAATGAATGATTACATTATCAAGACAATAATGTACATAGTATCATATGAACTGCATCTCTCACCCATATTCCAGCACGCGGATTCGAAATAAAGTTAGCAAACATATTCCTTGCACCCATAAAAACCCATCTGCATGTATTATATTTAGCACAGTAATAATTGTTACCTTTATAATATTAGAAAATAACATTTTAAGACACATTAAAGATACCTTCCAATGGTACAGGCTTCCACGGTACAAACTGGGTGATCTGATATATTTTGACTGAAAGCATATTCAAATGAAAGTTTTCTTCAAATCCTTCTCAAAACATTGTATTCGCGAGGAAATACCCCACGCAATAAAAATGTATTAAAAGAAATCATGTTTGTTAGATTGTGTCACGTGACTTAGCTGACGCGGCACCATCGCGTGCAACCTATACCGTCGCCCGAAGATGGGAGGAATAGCGTTTTACCCCAAATGAATTGCTAAAGAAACCAATAATGTTACGGAATCTGCCGAGATTTGCCGAGTGGGTTCATTCACAGCCTCGTCATACACAGACAGGCCACAGATCACTAATTATTTCCCCATTGACTTTAATGTTAATTCTCGTCCCTTTGACCGGCTGTAACTTTTCCCCAAATATGGGTTGGGTAGAACGCTTTCTGCCACAGATGGAGCAACATGTGGCAAACTCTTGCCCAAAAGCACGTATGAGGTTCACCCTGAAAAACTTGAGATACACAAGCTGGAACTAGAGACAACCAAACAAGCAATTTCCGACCCTCCCTTTCAACGTAACCAACCTCACAACTCTTGTATACTTCCGCCTCAAAATCATGAATATTCACCAAAACCTGGCAGAAAATGTATTTTCAAACCCTTTTCTTATATTCTACACCAAAAAGTCAACAAAAGGGGGACAAAGGGAAAGGGAGAGAAAGACTAAAAATTACTTTTGCCCTACATTCGTGGGTGACGGCGTAGAAATATTTAGTGATCTGTGTCCACATAAAGATGCCATGTGGGAGAATATGTCTGTTAGGTCGAACCATCGAGCTAGAATATTTGTATTGTACAAATAGACATTTTGACAGCCCTGTACGTATTCAGCGCACGATATCGATTATCTAATAGTCATAATTAAATGATAACATGGTTAACAATCGACCACCTGTGAATCTTTATAAAAGTTCAATTATCCACCCATTATACTGAAACCTGCCATAGAGTAAACATCATGAAGTATACGTCACAGACATGCGTAGGTATATTCCTGGTCGACTCTGAAGAGCTGCGGTGGCAAACTATTACCGATAGAAGTCGAATCAACTAAAGGTAACCGTCCTAAACGTTACAGATCGAACGCTAGTAACGGAGAAGATGTTTGGCTACATCGCGATGCGATGCTGTCATTTAGTTTTTGTACGATCAGAGTAACCAATGTCATTATAAACAATGTTATGTTCTCAAATGATGGCGGAGCTGACACGTGCTCAATGGCATTAAACGGAGTGGAGGTCGGAGAATTTGAATCTACAGCCGGATCTGATAGCGGTCTTTTGTGGAACGATTTCAAATCATCTGGAAGTGTTGGATCGAGTATGACACTTGAATGGAGATGGAATACGGTCACTTTGTTGGTAAAATCTGCCGATGACTATGGTATCATATTGATGTGAGTGTCGAAGATGATGAAGTCAATGAAGATATATTTACCTGTATTCTACCCTGTTTATCTGATCTACCGGTTGTAACGGCTGCTGCACCAGGTCTCACTGAAGGACGGGCCGTACAAAGGAGCTACAGTACTCAATGTGCAGAGGAAGATAACGTGGACGTCGCCATCTTTAATGCTGACGTCACTAAATACGAGATCACAGCTAGCCTTCCAAGTTATCGATCGTTTTTGAATCTCCGAGACGAAGACACAAGCAACTGTCCTTTCTTAACTCCCGTACACTGGTTGTACGAAAATGTCATCGTTTCTCCCAATACCAAATCTTTGACGTCAAAATCCTCGGAGTTATTCTTCGGTGACAAGACAGCCCCTGCACCGTACACAATAACTAAGATAGCCCTAACGTTTACCCTACAGGGACGTAAGAAAGGATATATTGATTCTGAGATTGGATCGACTTTGTACATGACAATGAATTCTCCCGACGCGCCATCAGATGTCGTCCTATCTTACAATCATAGAAATGGTACAATCATTGAATTCTCTCCGGTGACCTTTTCAGACAGTTTGACTAGCAGGGTATGGAATATTCCTGATTTTACCTGGAAGGAGGATTTAACTAATAATATATTTGTGACTGTACAATCCACAGCCTTGGACCAACAGCTTGTGAACTTCAGGCTAGAAAGACGTTCCATGGGACCAGACGTGATAATACCGCTCTATTCCAGTGGCAGGGTCGTCCTGGAGGGTATAAGGGTAGATTTCTGGTGGCAGGCACCGGAAAGCATGGAGTTAGTTCGACCATCAACAGGAGACACATGGAACAACATCGCCTATTTTAGAATATACGTGAGTCTGCCTTGGTCAGATGGTTATTCACAAGTCTTTGTTCTGTACCAGGACGGCAACATGCGTCTGCTGAACCCCACACCACATGGATTAGACTGGACACCATTCGGAACCTCTGTGATACTTGGACAAACCGATGTGGACGATTTTCGACCAGCCGTATCCATCACAAAGGTTGAGATTGAACCCGAGGACCTAACAATGAAAATAATATATTCCGATGGCAGTGGTAACGTCCATTGAGAAAACCAAGTTATACGTGTCTGAAATTGACTTTAAGAAGAACACGACCACACATCCGTTTGCAACATTTCGGTCAAATGTATGTACAGACTGGCAACACCGACTCCGACTCCATTGTCAGTGATATTGTGCCTACTACCCATCCGATCCTTGGAGGCGATTGGACGACCATCAACGGAACCAGTTTCCTTTTGTACCGTCGATGTGAATGGAAGCATTTAACTCAAAGTCCAGATATACATCTACAAATTACTGAAACCGAATAAAAACATCCTTTAAGATACTTTCACTTAAAATTTTTCTCAATACAGATCTATATTTCGTTTCGTTTTTTATACTTTCGATGACCTAAATTACATCAAGATCTGACAAATTATAGTCGGTGTTCACGTCAATAGGTCAAACGAGCGCCTTTTGACCCTATGACGTCTGACATTGATTAATCAATCAGCGCTTACGTTTCTAGTGGTTTACCCACAGGCCAAAAAGTCGCCGTAACAGACCGTCTCATTGGCTAATGCCTCACATCATCCAAAACACGTCAATGGTAACAACTCTTCCAGATCCTAGTGTAGTGAAGACAAGACTAAAAAACGAAACGAAGTAGGATCAGATTGAACTATTCTACGCTGCTTACGAAACCATTTGACGCTCTTCCTTGCGTTTGTTTCACATTGTAATAAACAACTTTCTCTTTAATATATCTTCACCTGTTATACGATATGAAATTAAATAAGGGTTTAACGTCCTACTGTTCTACCCCGAACTAGGCTAATGAAAAAGGGCATACACCATACAGTGTGCCATAAGGAAAGTTTTGCCCGGACAGCGGCACTACGGCCGCAAGGGATTTCTTACACTGTAAATAATTTTTGTGTATTTTTACCGTAAATTTACTGGCAACTTTCTGCCAATACAATGACTGTATTTTAACACTGACTTGTAAATTTACAACTAAGCGGTAGATAAGATTTACAAGCAGCATGTACATTTACAGTGAGTGTAAAATAACTTCGAATGTTGCGCTGGATTTGACGAACGAAGCGGTTTATATATATATATATATATAGAGAGAAATGGGATTTAACGTCCACTCGACACAAACTAGGTCATTTTGGGACTAACATATGGTTTCAATTTTATTTCAATAATTCGCATGCGCGTAGGGGTCTTTAGCAGTGGGAAGAAACCGGAGTGCCCGGAGGAAACCGACGAGGTTGAGAAGGCGCCCCTATCTCAATGCAACATACGCTCCCACCAGGGATCGAAACCACAGCCGCAAGCCAGAGGTGACCGGCCAGCTAGAGGTCGAAGCGCGGCACTCTAGATCACTAGGCCATCCCAACCCCTCGTTTTATATAGAATTTCACATAATATATTAAAACAGCATAATTGTATATCTATAATTACATCTTGTAATCTGAAAGGATCAAGCTTTGGACGTCTATTACATGTAAGTTTGATAAATAGGGTGTGTGTATATAGCAGAATATATCCAGTGATAAAACAATATCTCGCAATAGTTAATTTGATGTTTGTAGTGATACTGTTACTCAACATTCTTGATCAATGATGAATATACAGAGAGAGAGAGAGGGAGAGAGAGAGAGATGGGGTTTAACGTCTACTCGAGACAAGCTAGGTCGATTGGGACTAACATATACTGTTTTGAACGGACAGTACCAGACTATGTGATCTACAAGCTTGTGATGCAAACCACGCCTTAAGACATGTCTTATCAATATGATGTACGGCGTGGTTCCTCGTTATCAATATGAATGTATTCCTATTTTATACAAATTGACATCAAACGGAGTGGTCGATTTCTCTTTAAAAATCTCAGTCTGTATGTATGTCAAATTTCCTTAATAGGGGCCTGGTAAATATTCCTTCCTGGCATTGAGTCAACTGGCGTGGTTTCGAATCCCCGGTTGTACGTGACAAGGAGTAGGGTCGCCTGTCAATGAAGATATATTTACATGTATTCTACCCTGTTTATCTGATCTACCTGTTGCAACGGCAGCTGCACCAGGTCTCACTGAAGGACGGTCTACAGTATTCAATGTACGTGACAAGGAGTAGGGTCGTCTGTACAATCTCGTAGGTTCCCCCACTGCTAAAGACCCCTACGCGCAATCGAATTATTGAAGATAAATGGGACCATATTTTTTCCGAGACATGACCTAGTTTGGTTTGTCCGCCTGCCTGTTCGTCCGTCCGTCTGTCGATCACACTTTTTGGGACACAATAACTCAATAGCTAGAATGTTCACAATGTCAATGCCTTGATGGAGTGTGATGATGAGCATTTTCTGCTTTGGGTAAGCAGACATAAGCAATTTGACTGGTTGATGTTTGAACGTGAAATACAATTAAACCATATGTTAGTCCCGAAATGACCTAGTTTGTGTCGAGTGGACGTTAAATCCCATTTCGCCCCCTTTCTCGCTTTAGGACACGATAACTTTAATTCTAATTGAGTGAGAGTGACGAAACTGGATGCTTAGTTTCATTACATCAATACCTTGACTAATTTCGATAATGAACATTTTCTGCTCAGGGTAAGCAGAGTGTAAACTAAATGAAATGAAAGGGGGTTTAACATGCTACTCTTCTGCACCTAACCTGGGCTAATGGAAGAGGCGTATACGCCATGCAGTGTGCTATGAGGCAAATTTTGCCCGGGCAGCGGCGCTACGGCCTGCTCTTATATCGTATTCCAACGGCCAAGGGATCTTTAACGTGCACGCCAATGTGTACACGGGACCTCGGTTTTTCGTCCAATCCGAACGACTAGACAGCTGTCCTTGTCAGGCCCTGCATTCTGCACCACTGACAAGGGGAAATCACGGCGGAAAATCTCGGCCAATGCAGGGTTCCGACAGCCGACCTCCAGGCTAGCGAGCGAGCGCCTTACCCACTTAGCCACGTGATCTCCCGTAAGCAGAGCGATAAGCAATTTGATTTCTGAGGATGTGGCCGGCTAAGAATACTCCTAAGAAATCATTGTTGGCGAAATAATTTTTTTTTGGAGTGGGGGGGGGCTAAGCACCCTCATATCTCCCCCCCCCCCCCGGGGCTACGGGCCTGTCGTTGTTTCGATCACATACTTGTACGTGCCATGGAGTAAGGTTATCTACTTAATCTCGTGGGGTTTCTTCCGGGTCTTCCGGATTCCTCCCACTATTGACGCCATTAGAACAATCCAATTCTTGAAGTAAAATGGTACCACGTGTCACTCCGAAAATGACATAGCTTGTCGTGACTGGGTCTCTCACTGACTTGAATACACTGGGGCGATCCGTGTTGTTGAATTGTGGATCAGAACCTAAGAAATAAAACTTTTTGGTTCAAGAAAACTTTATTGAGAACGCAGAACTGCGATGAATTTACAAAGGCGTGTTTAACAAAGAAATGTTTTTTTTTGGTTGTAATAATTCTAGTGTGAAAAACGTGTAGCTGTCAATTTGCTAGATGTGTATTTGCGATGTGAGTGGGTGGGGCAATCGGTTAATGTTGCACAGGCCCCCACACAAAACGAATACATGTAGTGTTCTGCAGTTAAAGGTCTTTAGATTTGTTGATTTTTTTGCATACTTCCGGTGTATGATTCATCCAGTTGGTCATTATACTGAAATTATAAAAAATACATTGGTGGTGAACAATTATCATTTAATCTAATGCTGACTTGCAGAAAATGGAATGACATGGGGTTTAACGTCGTACGCTTCTGCATCTAACCGGGGCTAATGGAAGACGCGCATACGCCATACAGTGTGCTATGAGGGAAATTTTGCCCGGGCAGCGACGCTACGGTCTACTCTACTCGAATTCCAACTGCCAAGGGATCTTTTACGGGCACGCAGATGTGTAGACGGGACCTCAGTTTTTCGTCCCAGCCGAACGAAATGACATGAAATGAGCTATTGGAGAATGCCAACGCATTGTCGATCAGTTCCGAACGCAATAGGTAAAGTTACAGTGGAAGTAAGTTATGTATAGTTGGCAATAGACATAAATGAAATTAAAACAAATGGGGGGGGGGGGGTAACACCCTTCTGTTCTGTTTCGACAGGTCTAATGAGGCCGGCATACTGGACACTTACTTGGGTCTGAGAGAATGGTTTCTATAGGTTGCTCATTTACTGGAAATATATTAATAAACAATATGTTATAGTGTTTTCATGCTGATATTAAAGTATCCGCCACTTTTAACATATTTTATCCAATTTATCGAATCTGTTCTACGCATAGCTCGGGTTAAAAGCCACCAACTTGTTTTAAAGCGGAAATTTCTAAGAAAGTCAAAACATAATTATTTCTATGTCTTTAGCTCAAACGGTTGTCAACTCACTATTATACGATCATGGGCAATATTTCATTTGGCATAAATACCCCTGACACCTCCCTTGTTTTCCCATTCCCCTCCATGCAATGGCGATCTTCAAACGTTTGAATTTGAAAATGATATTTTTGCCAATTTCTCAACTGGCAATAGTGAATTATAGGATTAATAGGATTATTCTTTAACAAGGTAGGACTGTTTATAGATACAATCTATTTTAGGGCTTTATTTTAATATATTTTAAAAATATAATTAAAAAATATGAAATTGCCGTTTTAAGCATGCGCATGTATAATTGACGATGTAGAGACGGAGTCGTGGAAGGATGCCGAGAGGGCATTTGGTTTAATGTTCTGTTTTTCTACATCAAACTGGGATAATAGGAATATGCTGTGCTATAAGGTAATATTTTGGCCGGGATTTTCCTAGACTTTATCGAATTTGAACGGCCTAATTCAAAAGTCCCTACTTCACTGACAAGGAGAAGCTGGACTGGAAGCACACATGAAAAACCGGGATCGAACCCCGAACACCTTGGTTTACACACTGAAGTACCATTGGTGCGGTTCTAAGGAGTGAAAACTCCGTTAATGTGCTTTCATCGCCCATTGAAAAGTTTCACGAGGAACCAAATATGTATCATCATATAGTCAATTAGCCCAATAAAATGGAGGGGGTGACCTAATGGTCTGGAGTGCCGCGCTTCGACCTCTAGCTGGCTGGTCACCTCTGGCTTGCTGTTGTGGTGGATTGCAGTTGTGGTTTTGATCCCTGGTGTGAGCGTATGTGGCATGGAGATAGAGGCGCCTTCTCAACCTCGTGGGTTTCCTCCGGGCGTAAGCGAATTATTGAAATAAAATTGAAACCATGTTAGTCCCAAAATGACTTAGTTAGTATTGAGTGGACGTTAAACCCCATTTCTCTCTCTCCCCAATAAAATGCTCTTCCTTCTTTTTTCTTTTAAAAAGCTGTATTCATATCTACCCCTAAATTATCAGTCGATTCATGCTTTAGGGACTAAACAAATGTGTTTTATTTAATCTACCCCTAAATATCAGATGAAACATACTTTAGGGCCGAAAGGGGGTCCAAACATCATTTAAACTCTGTGTTTCCCATCAACAATTGAAAATTCATGCCTTTGGCTACCTTTGTAACACTTCATACTGAGCCAACTATTTGGGATTTATAATTTGAGTTAAGTGATAATTTCATATTTTCTAAGAAAGTCAAAACATAATTATTTCTATGTCTTTTGAGTAATAGATTGCCAACTCACTATAATACGATCATAGGCATTATTTTCCACACTTAAAAAACATTCACACCGGAAATAATAACACAATTACCTCCCTTGAAGTAGCAAATGATATTTTTGCCAATTTCTCAACTGGCTAAAGTGAATTATAGGATTATTCTTTAACAAGGTGGGACTGTTTATAGATACCATATATCTTAAAGGCTCAATACCACTCTTGTTGTAACTGAATAATATGCCCCAATCTTTATTCGGGTCAACAAATTATATTATTTTACAATATTCCAATTAATTGATGATGATACAAATTTCATCTTAACACACTTAATTTAAAGAATTGGAAAAATTCAACTAAATGATTTGAAAAGCCTAACGTAAACCTTTTCAAATGTGACTTGGGTTTTAAAATATTTTCGAACCCTCTGGACAAGCGAAATAAAATGTAATGGGTAATATACACAACGGGTAGGACAATTAAACATCTAGTACTTAGAATAAGGCTATTATTTATTTTCTGGAGCTGCCAAGCCAGCAAGAAAGTGATTATCTCTTTAAGGCTTTATTTTGATTAATTTTAAAAATATAACTTAATAAAAAATTGAAATTCTCGCTTTAAATAATCAAAGACTTTGTCGTGATATTCCAGAGTCGTTTCAGCGAATATACAAGTTTACCAATAAAATATAGAATATACAAGTTTACCTATAAAATATAGACTATATAAGTTTACCAATAAAAAAGAATGTACAAGTTTTCCAATAAAATATAGAATATATACTATATAAGTTTACCAAAAAACCGTCAAAACCGATCACAGACTGAAAAGGAAGGGTTGGACAAAAACCGTCAAAACCGATCACAGACCGCCTGGGTAGTAAATCAACTCCTTGTCAGTGAATCCCCGTGCTCCCTGAGATAAGTAAGTTCTGGGCTTGTTAGAAAACTCTTATCACTACCTCCCGGGATAATTGATCCCCCTGCGAACAGGGAATCGAAAAAAGTTTGCAAAAATGTAATTATATACAACGGAATGAACTGTACACTTACCTCAGTCTGTGGGAATGGTGGCGTTTGCAACATCTATAGCAGCTGCTGTAACTTCTGTAGGAGCATCTGTAACTTCTATAGGAGCTTGTGTAACATTTGTGGGAGCTTCTGTAGGAGCATCTGTAACTTCTATAGGAGCTTGTGTAACATTTGTGGGAGCTTCTATAGGAGCTTGTGTAACATTTGTGGGAGCTTCTGTAGGAGCATCTGTAACTTCTATAGGAGCTTGTGTAACATTTGTGGGAGCTTCTATAGGAGCTTGTGTAACATTTGTGGGAGCTTCTGTAGGAGCATCTGTAACTTCTATAGGAGCTTCTGTAACATTTGTGGGAGCTTCTATAGGAGCTTCTGTAACATTTGTGGGAGCTTCTGTAGGAGCTTCTGTAGGTTGCTCATTTACTGGAAATATATTAATAAACAATATGTTAGAATGTCTGCATGCTGATAGTAAAGTATCCGCCACTTTAACATATTTTTATCCAAATTACCGAATCTGTTCTACGTTTAGCTCTGGCTGAAAGCCACCAACTTGTTTTACGCATCCGCATGTATAATTGACGATGCAGAGACGGAGTCGCGGAAGGATGTCGAGAGGACATTGGGTTTAATGTTCTGGTTTTTTTTTACATCAAACTGGGATAATATAACTTTACCTATAAAATATAGACTATATAAGTTTACCTATAAAATGAATTGTAACATCTAAACTTACCACTTTCAGATTCTTCCACTGGCTTGTTTCCGCAATCATTTCGTCGCCAGTTTCTGCGATTATGAAATCGCAATCTAAAAGGGAAAGGTCTGTTTCCAAATCTGATTTTTAAAGATCTAGGTCTGGCCGCTTCTGACTCCAAAACAACGACAAGAGCGACAAATACAACAAGGGCTACAGAGAGATTCATGATCAATTGTCTTCGTGATATATGATCAAGCTCGAACACAAGATATGTGTGATAAAGACCTAAAATATAAGCCAGTATTTATACCGATAATCTGTTCAAAGTGGGCGATTTAATTAAAATATTAATTAGTACACAAATTCTTTGAAATGTGGCTGGACACCATTTGGAAATGCTGTTATTGGGGTATTACCAATAAAACAACCATTATTTATTTGAAATATTGTACATTATTACTGATCTGACTAATTATTATAGAAATAAAAACACTAATAAAGAAATTGATGACAGTAAATAAAACAATTAACCGTTTATCATTAAATATATTTAGTATTAACGGAGAACATGTGTTGGGTATATTCCCATTCATCTTCACATTATCAAGGGGAATATGATATTAGTAATATTTCATATAGTCACCCTTAATTTTTTCGGACGTGGTTTCTTCTTTTCAGTGGTGCAGCACGGAGTGCCTGACAAGGACAGCTGTCTAGTCGTTCGCATCGGACGAAAAACACCGCGGTCTCATGTACATATTGGCGTGCACGTAAAAGATACTTTGGCAGGTGGAATTCGAGATAAGAGTACGCCATAGTGCCGTTGCCCAGGCAGCATTTCTTTATTACCCCAGTTGGTATAGAAGAGTAGGACGTTGAACTCCATTTTATGTCATTCATTTGGAACAGCATTACGCCTGTTTATGTTATGGTGGTGTTAAAAAATTCAATTAAATTTGCTCAAATGTAACAGGAGTGTGCGGAGGTTTTCTAGAATATTTCTCAATATATGACCTACAACAGTTACTTGGAGAATGCTTTCGTGTTTAAAGGAATGCAATTTAATATTGGGTAATTTTCATCCAAGTGAATTTTAATTTTTACCCAAACCATTTATAATAAAGTTTTTTTTAATTTTCACCAAGTCATTTGTAATAACTATAATTATTGGCCATTTTAGCCGGACAGTGGGGTCGACACAATCTTAGTCGAGATCGGACAGTGAAACGCATTGAAATGATAATATGACGGTTTAACGTCCCGCTGTTCTGCTCCGACCGGGCTAAGGAATGCCAGAATGGAAACTTTTCTCTGACAGCGGCATTACGACATCTCTTATACATAATTGTGACTGTCAAAGGGTATTTTACATGCAGGCAAATGTGTACTAGAGGACTTCAGCATGCACCCATCCTAGCCAACGCTTAAGAACATCCAGACATCGAATTCGGCGTCCTGCTGTTCTGCACCTAACCTGGGCTAATGGAGGACGGGCATACACCATACAGTGTGCTATAAGGGATTTGTTTTACTCTTATATCGAATTCCAACTGCCAAGGGATCTTTTAACGGCACGCCAATGTGTACACACGACCTCGGTTTTTCGTCCCACTCGAACGACTAGACAGTTGTTCTTGCCAGGCCCTCCTTTATGCATCACTGACACGCCGGAAAATCGAGATAAACTTTCACGGCCAATGCAGGGACCGAACACCCGACCTCCAGGCTAGCGAGCCAGCGCCACTTAGCCACGTGATCCCCAAATTCGGCGCATAGTGTGTTAAAAGAGACCACAAAAAACAACTTGGCCTATGTGCACTAATGAATGATGTGTGACACGCGTGGCTCTTGACCTAACAACTGGATATAACAACCAGATGACTATTTGGCTGTGTACAATGGGTGTGGTCTAAATGCAAACACACCCACGACAAACAACTTGATTTATTGATTGAGAATTGTCGCAAATAAATATTAAAATACATTACACGTCTTGACCATTAATTACTACAAAACATATTTATTAATTCTTGGACATAGATAATATTGTATGTATTTCATGAGAGTAACAAGAATAGCCATTAATAATTCTTGAGCTGTTTGATTTCTGAAAATATAAATAAAGTTTAAGATCTTGGTGCATACAGTTTACTTGAAAGGAGACAAAATAACATAAATATATGCCTACAGATACGTTAATCCAGCATCAGACTATGGTTCTGTCGGAAAGTTTGATTAAGGAGAATTTTTTTGAAGAAATGTTTAGTGGGTGCCGAAGTAAGTATTTGGAACTTGGGTGGAAACTCACCACGTGGTAGGTTATTCTACAATGACGTCATTAAACATGGCCACCGTCGTTTCATCAATTTTATCAGACCCGCTTTAGTTTTCCGTTAATTTCTATGAAATAAAGACCAGAATGAAGCTGTTTATTTAAACTTATTTGAAGAATATATTTTTGGAATTGTTTTTTTTATTAATTTTAAAGAAAATACATACCACATTTTTAAGCGAAAACGTGGAAAAGGTTTAAAAATATAAGAAAATTAGAACATTTACAATGCTACAACAATAAGAATACCTTAATAACACTCAAAATAAAAAGTTGTGTCTTTTTTAACATTCGCCCTGAAGAAACCGAAAGTTTTAGGTTTTCTGAATCGTTAATAGTTAAAAATTGTGTTTTTAAAAATATTATTTACTGAGAGCAGCTTTATTTAGTTTTTATTTATATATCAACAGATGTATGAAGTTGAAACCGTAATAGTGTTAATATTTTCGACTATTTAAACTAGATAAAAAAAAAAATGAAAAAAACTTATTAATACACTAACGTTTATCCCGCCAAAAAGACAACCTTAAAACCTTAAATCACTGTTAACTGGGGCTAAATTTGAATCCCTCAGTCCAATTAAAGAAGTTGTAAAATGTGGACGGGATAATTGCGGCACTTGTAGATATTTAATTTAAGGTAAATCGTTTATTTTTGACAGTGGAAAAGAATTTTATGTCAATGAAAGTATGAACTGCAAAGCAACTTATGTCATAAAATGTAGTTGCTGTGCCTGAACTGTACATCGATTGCACTAACAAGTTACAAAATAGAGTAACAGTCCATAGACAACATATCTGGGAACCAAATTTAAGGAAGATACCTTTAAGTGAGCACCTTGATATCTGCGGTAAAGGCGAATACAAAATATACCCTTTTTTTAAGATGCCGTATTCAGACTCCATGAAAACGAGATTGAAAGCACAATATTTTATTGACAAATTTAAACCCAAATCAAACATTTCGAAATAATTACAAAATTATGCTATATTATCTACTTCATTATTATTATATTATTGCATGTTTATTCTCCCATGACGTCACGTCATTAAACAATAATTGTTACCTTTAATTATAATAGAATCATTTGAGACGTGTTATTACCCTGAACATACTAAAATATGGCAAACTGCAGGGGCGGATCCAGAGGGGGGTGGGGGTCCAAACCCCATCCTGCTCAGCTACATAAAAAAATAATGCCTTGCATCAATGAAATTACATCACAAAGTGATCCTACATCAATATAAAAATGATTTCTCTGTTTAAAAAGCTCAATATATATGTATGCCTATGTAATTTAGAGACGATGATGGCCGATTACCGTAACAGAAACCTGGCAAACCCCCTCCTGCAAAAATTCCTGGATCCGTCCCTGACTGGGCACGCAGAAAAGGTTACATTCACGTTGAATCAAACATTATTCAAACCAGCTTTGGTGGCAACATATTTCTTTTTTATTTCTCAGAAACATGGGATGAATTTAAACTACTAGACTGCAAAATTTCATAAGCCACCTACACTGTATTGTATTCAGGAAGCCTATTTCACACAAAATATTGTTTATTGGAACTTTCTATTAAACGTAAACGTTCTTGTCGCTGTAAAATGCTCAATCAATATACCAAATGTTAATTTATGACAATAAATTGCTTTTTGGATTAAAAGGAAACATATTTTCCCTTCCTTATTGAAACTGTAAAATAATATACGAATTATTATTTTATATAGCGTATTTCTACTGATGATTAAAGTACTGTAGAAATTTGCAACACGTTTTAACATCCTATCTTTCCCCTCCCTTTTTAGGGATGGGTCGAACAGGAGTATGTTTGTTTCAGGGTTCCCAAAACTAGTTAATGTTCTTGCGTAATTTGGTGTCCCTTTTTAAATTTGTGTCGTTTTTGATGAATTGCTAAGGTTGCCGCAAGTTAGATGTGCAGAAACTAGAAACACCAAGATATACTCTATAATGCACAATTTACAGTCAGTTTTTCTAAAGATATTTTGCGCCTATAGAAATTGAACTCTGTAGCCTTAAAACCCTCATCCTATAGGATATAAGATATATTGTACATGTCATATCAAACGGAAGTAAAATATATCCAATAGGAAAAATGACCATTAGGCCTAATCCTAAATCCACCATTTTGAATTGGTGCTCTATTGGATTTTCAGAATTTATCTTTAAATTCAGAAACATGGAAAACATTATAGCTAAAAGTCATCTAACGAAATAGCTGTCCATTTTTTAGGGGGTTTCTTTTGGTCCAATTCGTTATTCAGCACATTTCGCCTCTTATCACCATTGGTGTTTGAAGAATTTAAAAAAAAAGAGTCTGGTATACGTATCATTGAACCAAACACTATTGGTTTCTTTTGTAATTCATTTGGGGTAAAACGCTATCACTCCCATTTGGATTGGTTAAGCACCAAAATCAATCTAATATTATCCAATCAAATTAGTAAAATTTTGATATTTGTCTGACTTAAAATTTCATGAAAGAGGCCCCTGGACATTAAATATATTATCTGAAACAGGACAACCGCTAACAGTTTGTCCAGCCTAATGAAAAGCTTCCATAATCATCAAATATATCATGATATATATTAAAATGAACAACATGATTGCCCACATTAAAATATCGTGTAATTATTATAGCCTATTGTTTTAAACGGGATATACGAGGGGCTTCATAAATTAAAAGAGTTGGTGAAGAAAATGTAGTTTAAACATTATTTTATCCAATAAACTGAATAAGTCCAGTCAATTTATGATTTCACCCCCAAAAAATCGCAAGAAAAGGCTTTTGTGCATTTTTGTGTTTATTTAGGTGTATGTACTTTATAAAATCCAAAAAGTTTAAACATTAACATTAAACTATGTAAATAGCGCCTAAAACACCAAATGAATGGTTCGAAAGGCACATGTTTTATTAAGAGATCCACCAATTATCCAAAGTGTAAGTAGAAGAAATGAGTTTTGAGTCTTTGTTTGAATATGTCAATTGATTCAGAGTTCTTCGGGTTGCTATTAGAGGAGATTGAATTCCATAATTTAGGTGAAGAGTTTTGGAAGGATTGTCTACTCAGTTGGATTTTGTGATGACAAGAAGGTTTTTATCTTCTGAACGGAGAGATCGACAATAATGGCTTTGATATTAATTCTCTTACGTAGTCTGGGGCCAAACCGTGTAACGCTTTGTAAGTCAACAGAAGAATTTTGTATTCAATTCGGGCTCTGATTGGCAGCCAGTTGACTTCACGCAAAAGTTCACCAAATTTTGAGCTTCGGAAAGTGGTAAAATCCAAGAAAAAATCATTATGAACATATACATTGGTGCTTTTGGGTAACTCTCACAAAACAGACGAAATTGACAGACGGATCCCAAGGACTGTACCATTGACTGACATTTCAGATCCTGTCGTTCACAATAATTTGCCCACGACAATGATCTCAAAAGCCATGATGTTGACTCAAATTGTCTCCCCTTCGGATTACCGTACAGCCGGGGATTCGAAACCACGCCAGTGGACTCAATAGCAGGATTTATGATGCAGCACGCACGTGCTAACCATTTAGCCATCCAGCCCACCACCCCCTTAGGGACAGTGGCTATAACACTCAGTAATCCGAAGGGGAGACAATTTGAGTCAACATCATGGCTTTTGAGATCATTGTCGTGGGCAAATTATTGTGAACGACAGGATCTGAAATGTCAGTCAATGGTACATTCCTTGGGATCCGTCTGTCAATTTCGTCTGTTTTGTGAGAGTTACCCAAAAGCACCAATGTATATGTTCATAATGATTTTTTCTTGGATTTTACCACTTTCCGAAGCTCAAAATTTGGTGAACTTTTGCGTGAAGTCAACTGGCTGCTAATCAGAGCCCGAATTGAATACAAAATTCTTCTGTTGACTTACAAAGCGTTACACGGTTTGGCCCCAGACAACATAAGAGATCAAAGCCACATTATTGTCGATCTCTCCGTTCAGAAGATAAAAACCTTCTTGTCATCACAAAATCCAACTTTCAAATGAGTAGACCATCCTTCCAAAACTCTTCACCTAAATTATGGAATTCAATCTCCTCTAATAGCAACCTGAAGAACTCTGAATCAATTGACATATTCAAACAAAGACTCAAAACTCATTTGTTCTACTTACACTTTGGATAATTGGTGGATCTCTTAACCCTCTTAGATCCTAAGGTACTTGTACTATTCCTAAAATTATTTCCTATAATATCTAGGCTATTTAGACATAAATAAACACATTTTTGACACCAAAATTTTATTTTTGTCACAAACAGTATTTTTGGACTATGTTACACATATGTCACATCGGGCTTTGTTGGTAACCCATAGTAACAGTCACACTCTGATCGAGACAAATTTTAGAGGGTTTTGTTTGCTTTTAAAAAGTGACTGTTCTGAATGTAAAGTTAGTTATGGTATCTTTTAAAACAATTACGGTCATGTGTAATGCAGAGGCGGAGATCACATTTTTCACAGAGTGTGTCCGTATTATTTATGGAGCACAATTTACACCGTCCGCGCTTGGCACATTTGACTGGCCAGTGTCCATACTGGTCCTTTTGCACGTCGGTTGGCGGAGCACACACATCTCTTAGGTGCTGGTACTGGTGAGTCCAAAGATGGTCGTCCAGGTCTGCGTACGGCATTCACCAGTATTAGGCTAGCAGCAATCTCAGCCTGAAACTTGCGCTGTGATTTGATGTTTTTGTCTCCAACACTTTCACAGGCCCTTCGGTAAAGCATCCAAGAATTGACAACAGCAAGAATAACTGTTTGCCAAAATAAGTACAGGTACCATCTCCGTGACCGCATGTGGTATTTATACCTTGACACGCAAGCATCTATCAAATCTATCCCGCCCATGTAATTGGGCGATCCACTTCAACCTTTTCCTTCTTTCTCTTGTCCCATCGGATGAATTTATCCATTGGTTGTATCCCTGCATAGGTTGATAGCAATGTAACAGCTTTGTTATCATACCACTTGACAATAGCTACATTCGACTTAGTCTCCACTTTGCTATCAATTGAACCACGACCCTTAGCTTCCATATCTTTATCAGAATCGAGGGGACATCTTCCTAGACGTTTTTTCCGCACAGTCCCAACATAGAGTATACCATCATCAAGTAGCTTTTCTGCCAGAGCTATGGAGGTGAAAAGGTTATCAGCAACAACTTTGTAGTTTTGGTGCTTTGGCAGAGTTTCACAGAGTTTGACTATTACATCTCCACCCATGCCTAGTTCAGTTTTTTTACCAGTCCCTCCTTGGTATACATCAAAGTCAAATAATAACCCAGTATCAGACGAGCGTGCCAATACTTTTAATCCCCATGGGTGGGGCTTGCCCTTTATGTATTGTTTGATGGGATAACGCTTCCCTTTGAAAGGGAACATTTGTTCATCGAACGAGTTCTTTTCACTCGGCACTAGACTCCGGCATTTATTCCGAAACATATCGACCCAAGGGCGAACTTTCCAAATTTTGTCTATCTTTTTCTCTTCTGTTACCTTTTTGTTATCTACGAAATGAAGGACAGTAAGCAAATAGGAAAAACGGTTACGGCCCATGACGTCAGCTACAGGGCCAAATCTCGATTCCTCCTCCCAGTATGCACGGTTACCCGACATCTGGTAGAGCCCCATGCGCAAAAACATCCCAAGGACTTTCTCAAGCTCCTTCGTAGAAAGGTTAGCAGACTTTCCACTTTTCTCAACGCTATAGATATTAGTTTGTTCAACACAAAGTTCAAGCATATCATCAGTGCTAAATGTTCTGAAATATTCATATGGAGTGGGGACATCAAAGTTTGCTGGATAAGTAACTTGATCCCCCTTGAAAGTTGTATCCGGTGGATCAAAGTCTTTCGTTCTCCACAGGTAATCGGACTTTTTCTTTTCTTTTGCTGTTGAGGTACCATGCATGCCAAGGGTAAGTCGTCATCAGTGTTGAAATCGGAATCATCATCTGAACTTGAACTTTCTGGAGAATCAGCAGCACCGGCAATGGCAATAAACTCGTTGCCCTCGTCATCATCCCCTGACTCTGGCTCGCAACCATCGAAGTCGCTGTCATCAGTGTCAAGTACCCCTTTACAGCCAGATTGGATCTGCGACTCATGCTGAAATTTAAAAAAAACAAACATTAGTCATAGATAGATAGGACACTCGCGCAGACGCCCCCCCCCCCACACTATACATGTACTTTAAAATCAATGAAGCAGAATAAGTCCCGGAAATGTCTAAAATACATGCTCTGTGTTTGCAAACAAAGGCGGAACAGTTAATTATAAATGTTATTTACCAGTAAACTCTGTACTGTGTTCTGTACATTTATGCACATGTCCATATAGGGGACCACCAAAGCCCGATGTCACCCCGACGTCACATCGACCAAACGTGGCCTAGAGATTTTAAAGAAAGATAAATTCACTGATGCCAACCATTTACATGTGTTCTACTAGTTAAATCAATCCCAAATATCAAGTAAATGTTGTTAATGCTTACCTGAAGGTTGTGTTGTGGACCAATTCTAATGATTAACTTTCAGCCTTTACAAATCCACGTGGGCTGCCATATTAGAAAAGGGGGCATAACTCTGGTCAGTCTATCAGGATAACTCTCGTTGGCCTTACTAGGGTGACAGTAGTGTCAATTTGGGCTTAAAGCTGAACTCCGGTTACAAAAATACCGAAATGATTAAATAAAAAAAAAGTTAACGCCCTCAAGCCGCCATACTTGATTCCAATTTGTGAAATAAATATGGCGGACATTGAGGCTTATGACCTGGAAAGGTTAGCCGATCTCACTTCCAGTTTGTTTATTGTCAGCTAGCTATACACATCCGGCGTTATTCTCTCGCACGCTTCACTGATTATCTATTTTTCCCAACACAGTATACCAAATTATTGAAGATTGCAAAATGTCTGATCAGGTAAGACTGTAAATAATTGAACAGCGTCTACTACAATATAGCCTAAGCTTTACTCTAAAACAAAAGATGCAAAAAGATGGCTTACCCCAACCTAAAATTTTCAAACAAAACAAATCACCTGTACAAACTATAGTCTACTCCATGTTGAATATTGTTCACGAAAACGAGCAAGAGACATAAGTACAGTTTTGGGGGTGGCTCTCACCGGGGAGTGTTTGACAGTTATGTTTTGTTTCTATTTTACCAAAGCCTTAGAAATTGATATTGTAGTAGACGCAGATCATATAATTATTTATAGTCTTACCTGATCAGACATTTTGCAATCTTCAATAATTTGGTATACTGTGTTGGGAAAAATAGAACAATCAGTGACGCGTGCGAGAGAATAACGCCGGATGTGTATAGCTGGCTGACAAGAGACAAACTGGAAGTGAGATCGGCTAACCTTTTTAGGTCATAAGCCCCAATGTCCGCCATACTTATTTCACAAATTGGAAACAAATATGGCGGCTTGAGGGCGTTAACTTTTTTTTATTTCATCATTTCGGTATTTTTGTAATCGGAGTTCAGCTTTAAGTGGTAAAATAGTTGAATTCATGTTTTTGAACCCATCCACCCGCAACCCTAAAATTCATGTGACGTCATGTATTCGCCTTTACCGCAGATATCAAGGTGCTCACTTAAAGGTATCTTCCTTGAATTTGGTTCCCTGATATGTTGTCTATGAACCGTTACTCTATTTTGTAACTTGTCAGTGCAATCGATGTACAGTTCGGGCACAGCAACTAAATTTTATGACATAAGTTGCTTTGCATTTCATACTTTCATTGACATAAAATTCTTTTCCACTGTCAAAAATAAACGATTTACCTTAAATTAAATATCTACAAGTGCCGCAATTATCCCGTCCACATTTTACAACTTCTTTAATTTGACTGAGGGATTCAAATTTAGCCCCAGTTAACAGTGATTTAAGGTTTTTAGGTTGTCCTTTTGGCGGGATAAACGTTAGTGTATTAATAAGTTTTTTCATTTTTTTTGTCTAGTTTAAGTAGTGGGATGAAAATATTAACACTACTACGGTTTCAACTTCATACATCTGTTGATATATAAATAAAAACTAAATAAAGCTGCTCTCAGTATATAATATTTAAAAAAACCCACAATTTTTAACTATTAACGATTCAGAAACCTAAAACTTTCGGTTTCCTCAGGGCGAATGTTAAAAAAGACACAACTTTTTTTTTGAGTGTTATTAAGGTATTCTTATTGTTGCAGCATTGTAAATGTTCTAATTTTCTTATATTTTTAAACCTTTTCCACGTTTTCGCTTAAAAATGTGGTATGTATTTTCTTTAAAATTAATAAAAAAAACAATTCCAAAAATATATTCTTCAAATAAGTTTAAATAAACAGCTTCATTCTGGTCTTTATTTCATAGAAATTAACGGAAAACTAGAGCGGGTCTGATAAAATTGATAAAACGACGGTGGCCATGTTTAATGACGTCATTGTAGAATAACCTACCACGTGGTGAGTTTCCACCCAAGTTCCAAATACTTACTTCGGCACACACTAAACATTTCTTCAAAAAAATTCTCCCTGCTTAAACTTCCCGACAGAACCATAGTCTAATGCTGGATTAACGTATCTGTAGGCATATATTTAGGTTATTTTGTCTCCTTTCAAGTAAACTGTATGCACCAAGATCTTAAACTTTATTTATATTTTCAGAAATCAAACAGCTCAAGAATTATTAATGGTTATTCTTGTTGCTCTCATGAACAGGGGCGGATTGGACCGATCGAACGATCGCTCGAAGGGCCGGTCGGACGATCGCTCGAAGGGCCGGTCAGACAAAAAATGAAAAAAAATATTTTTGTCCAATTCGTCTAAAAAAACAACCTTTTTCTGCTGAACATTATATGGGAGAGGGGGATATTGGACCGACCACGGAGCCACGATGATCATATTGTATGTGGCCGGCCGCCGGTGGCTTTAACGGACCTCCACGCCATCACTGGAGTCTGGAATGGGCTGGTATAATAGACTTTCTGGACCGGGTGTGCTGGGTGTGGGTCAGAATTCGGAATCCCGCAATGGGGATACGAAATTCAACCGAAAATTTCATCGGATTCACCCGTTTAATTATTAAGTCACCTGCACCCTGTTTGTGGGGATACGCCAGAATCCAAATTTAAAAAGCAGCTTTTTATGATTTTCATTTTCGCCACTCTGTACCAATGTGTTTCGTGGCCTTCCATCACAGGAGGAATCAACTAGCGCTCCCGGCAACAAAAATGGGGCATTTTTCAATGAAAATATTCCTGCTGATTCAATATTTCTAACTGGTTAATCCAATGGTCAAAATTTTCTCAACTAGTCCCAATTTTAAACCAGTTAAATTCTTGACGATACAATGATAATACGTTAATTAATAATATGACAATATGATAATTTCACATGTTGATGGTTGTAAATTACTTGCAGGTCGTGGTTTTGGCCTAAGTTAATCGATTTATGAAATATATTTTTGACAGAGATTATAATCAGATATTGCACCAAATCGCATATTTGGGGCTCCTCGGTCAGTAAAAGGGGCCGCTACCACACGGGAACCCTGACCGGTTCCCGGCCCCAATCCGCCCCTGCTCATGAAATACATACAATATTATCTATGTCCAAGAATTAATAAATGTGTTTTGTAGTAATTAATGGTCAAGACGTGTAATGTATTTTAATATTTATTTGCGACAATTCTCAATCAATAAGTCAACTTGTTTGTTGTGGGTGTGTTTGCGTATGCCAGTCCTCCATTAGCCCAGGTTAGGTGCAGAAGAGTAGGACGCCGAATTCGATGTCTGGATGTTCTTAAGCGTTGGCTGGGATGGGTGCATGCTGATATCAAAACTCAAGTCCTCTAGTACACATTTGCCTGCATGTAAAATACCCCTTGACAGTCACAATTATGTATAAGAGATGTCGTAATGCCGCTGTCAGAGAAAAATTTCCATTCTGGCATTCCCTAGCCCAGTCGGAGCAGAACAGCGGGGCGTTAAACCGTCATATTATCATTTCAATGCGTTTCACTGTCCGATCTCGACTAAGATTGTGTCGACCCCACTGTCCGGCAAAAATGGCCAATAATTATAGTTATTACAAATGACTTGGTGAAAATTAAAAAAAAACTTTATTATAAATGGTTTGGGTAAACATTAAAATTGACTTGGATGAAAATTACCCAATATTTTATACCCAGCACATGTTCTCCGTTAATACTAAATATATTTAATGATAAACGGTTAATTGTTTTATTTACTGTCATTAATTTCTTTATTAGTGTTATTATTTCTATAATAATTAGTCAGATCAGTAATAATGTACAATATTTCAAATAAATAATGGTTGTTTTATTGGTAATACCCCAATAACAGCATTTCCAAAATGGTGTCCAGCCACATTTCACAGAATTTGTGTACTAATTAATAATTTAATTAAATCGGCCACTTTGAACAGATTATCGGTATAAATACTGGCTTACATTTTAGGTCTTTATCACACATATCTTGTGTTCGAGCTTGATCATATATCACGAAGACAATTGATCATGAATCTCTCTGTAGCCCTTGTTGTATTTGTCGCTCTTGTCGTTGTTTTGGAGTCAGAAGCAACAACTCTAAAAACCACTCTCTCAGACTCAGGTAAGTGTACAGTTCATTACGTTGTATATAATTACATTTTTGCCAACTTTGAAATTAATTTGCTTCCAGTACTTCTTATACACTTAACATTAACTTTGGTTTCCTTTTTTCGATTCCCTGTTCGCAGAGGGATCAATTATCCCAGAACTTACTAATCTAAGGAAGCACAGGGATTCACTGATAAGGATTTGATTTACTACCCAGGAGGTCTGGGGTTATTGGCCGAGTACGTGTCTGGGGGATTCGCTGACAAGGATTTGATTTACTATCAGGAGCTCCGGGGTTATTGGCCGAGAGCGTGTCTCGGGATTTTCCCGCGATGCGCACCCTTATCATTGATGTGAAACGCACGAGAAACGGGATCTCGCGTAAATAATGCGACGACGACTAGACGGCAATGCCACCGGCGAAACACGACTGCCCTCATGGTACACTGCATGGTGTATGCTATTCTTCATCAACGTGGTTGGAATGAAATGGGGTTTAACGTCCTACTTTTCTGCACCTGACCTGGGCTAATGGAAGACGGGCATCAACGTGGTTGGAACAGAAACTTTTTTACTGGTTTCATAAGAATGCCATGTCCACGGCATGGGATAGTACGACAAATTCGAATGAAATCGTCTTAAAATACCCCAACCCTTCCTTTTCAGTCTGTGATCGGTTTTGACGGTTTTTGTCCAACCCTTCCTTTTCAGTCTGAGATCGGTTTTGACGGTTTTTTTCGTGTAAACTGTCAACCTAATGAAACATCCCTACCCTTCTTTTTCAGTCTGTGATACATTTATGGGTGTTTGCCGTGTAAGCTGTAACAGTGATGAAGTGGGAGCAACTGTATGTGAGAGTGGTGATCAGTGTTGTGTCACAAGTAAATATTTTGCTGATAATATTAAACCATGTATGGAGTTTCAGGCGGCTCAATGGGCTCGCTAACCTTAAGACCCTGAGTCCGACCCCGGTGTTGACAGGCGGCTGAATTAGTAGGACCTTGGCTCGCTAAACTGAAGACCCTGAGTTGATCGAGAAAGTTTATCTGAGTTCTCCGGCCTGCCATGGGACAACGTATAGTTTTCGAGAAGGAGAAAAAACCAGTGTACAAATATGTGTGCACGTAAAAGATCCCTTGACAGCTGGAATTCGATATAAGAAACGTCCGCAGCGCTACTGTCCCGGCAAAATTGTTGTCTTAGCACACGATATGGCGTATGCCGGCCTCATTAGACCTGTCGAAACAGAACAGAAGGGTGTTACCCCCCCCCACTTGTTTTAATTTAATTTATGTCTATTGCCAACTATACATAACTTACTTCCACTGTAACTTTACCTCTTGCGTTCGGAACTGATCGACAATGCGTTGGCATTCTCCAATAGCTCATTTCATGTCATTTCGTTCGGCTGGGACGAAAAACTGAGGTCCCGTCTACACATTTGCGTGCACGTAAAAGATCCCTTGGCAGTTGGAATTCGAGTAGAGTAGACCGTAGCGTCGCTGCCCGGGCAAAATTTCCCTCATAGCACACTGTATGGCGTATGCGCGTCTTCCATTAGCCCCGGTTAGATGCAGAAGAGTAGGACGTTAAACCCCATGTCATTCCATTTTCTGCAAGTCAGCATCAGATTACATGATAATTGTTCACCACCCATGTATTTTTTATAATTTCAGTGTAATGACCAACTGGATGAATCATACACCGCAAGTATGCAAAAAAAATCAACAAATCTAAAGACCTTTAACTGCAGAACACTACATGTATTCGTTTTGTGTGGGGGTAATTTTAGGAGGGAGCCTGTGCAACATTAACCGATTGCCCCATCCCACTCACATTGCACCCGGAACGTAAATACACATCGAGCAAATTGACAGCTACACGTTTTTCACTCTAGAATTATTACAACCGAAAAAATCATTTCTTTGTTAAACACGCCTTTGTAAATTTCTCGCAGTACCGCTATCTCAATAAAGTTTTCTTAAACTAAAAAGTTTTATTTCTTAGGTTCTGATCCACAATTCAACAGCACGGATTGCCCCAATGTATTCAAGTCAGTGAGAGACCCAGTCACGACAAGCTATGTCATTTCCGGAGTGACACAAGGTACCATTTTACTTCAAGAATTGGATTGTTCTAATGGCTTCAACAGTGGGAGGAATCCGGAAGACCCGGAGAAAACCCACGAGATTAGTAGATAACCTTACATGCCACGTACAAATATGTGATCGAAACAACGACAGGCCCGTAGCCCCGGGGAGGGGGGAGATATGGGGCGTAGCCCTGCGGGGGAGATATGGGGGTGCTTAGCCCCCCTCCCCCAAATATTTCGCCAACAATAATGATTTCTTAGGAGTATTCTTAGCAGGCCACATCCTCAGAAACTCCCAAAAATTCCGTGCCCCAAAGTCTCGACCAATCAAATTGCTTATCGCTCTGCTTACGGGGGATCACGTGGCTAAGTGGGTAAGGCGCTCGCTCGCTAGCCTGGAGGTCGGCCGTCGGAACCCTGCATTGGCCGAGATTTTCCGGCGTGATTTCCCCTTGTCAGTGGTGCAGAATGCAGGGCCTGACAAGGACAGCTGCCTAGTCGTTCGGATTGGACGGAAAACCGAGGTCCCGTGTACACATTGGCGTGCACGTTAAAGATCCCTTGGCCGTTGGAATACGATATAAGAGCAGGCCGTAGCGCCGCTGCCCGGGCAAAATTTGCCTCATAGCACACTGCATGGCGTATACGCGTCTTCCATTAGCCCAGGTTAGTTGCAGAACAGTAGCATGTTAAACACCATTTCATTTCATTTCATTGACGCTCTGCTTACCCTGAGCAGAAAATGTTCATTATCGAACTTAGTCAAGGTATTGATGTAATGAAACTAAGCATCCAGTAGACATGGTACAAGGGTTAATCAGCGAAATGGATGTATGAGATGTGTTGTTGACGTTTGGGAAAGTAGACGAGGGAGTATAGGGAGTGATGGTTAGATGTATTATGAATGGTTAGAGTGGCTGTGGTGTTACGGTGAAATACTATGCCGCCACCGTAACACCACAGCTTTATGATTTGTTAGACAGGAGTGATGTAATAAGTGCGACAATAATAAATAACATATTTCTGATTTTATTGTCGTCTTTTTTTCCCACTTGCACTGGTTGTACGCCATTTTGAAACTAGCTGACGAAGACAGCTCGGGCGGCGATTGCTCGACTCCGGGCTGCTCTGTCAGTATCTAACAAACGCATTTAGTTCGCGTACAACTTTTAACGAGAGTTGCCAGGCAACGAAACATACGCCCACAGCAGCTAAATCGTCCGGGCAGTAAACAAGGGTTGTCGCATATTTTACTTTTTTTCGGTATTGAAACATTTATAATACACTAAAATATGATTATTAAAGTCAATCGGTTATTAACTTTAGCCTCTAGAGGGTCCACAAGATTTTTTGAAGTGATCAAGGGCCATAACTCTGACAGTAATTATCGGAAATTGCTGAAAATCAATGGGCTTCTTCGTCACATGACCTAAACTCTGTGTATAAATTTAAAGTCAATCGGATATTAACTTTGGCCTCTAGAGCATTCACAAGAATTTACGAAGTGATCAAGGGCCATAACTCTGACAGTAATTATCGGAAATTGCTAAAAATCAATAGGATTTTTCGCTTCATGACCTTAAACACTGTGTATAAATTTAAAGTGAATCGGATATTAACTTTGGCCTCTAGAACATCCACAAGATTTTTTGAAGTGATCAAGGGCCATAACTTTGACAGTAATTATCGGAAATCACTGAAAATCAATAGGCTTATTCGTCTCATGACCTTAAACACTGTGTATAAATTTAAAGTCAATCGGATATTAACTTTGGCCTCTAGAGCATCCACAAGAATTTTTGAAGTGATCAAGGGCCATAACTCAAACAGCAATTATCGGAAATCGCTGAAAATCAATAGGCTTCTTCGTCTCATGACCTTAAACACCGTGTATAAATTTAAAGTTAATCGGCTATTAACTTTAGCCTCTAGAGCGTCCACAAGATTTTTTGAAGTGATCAAGGGCCATAACTCTGACAGTAATTATCGGAAATTGCTAAAAATCAATAGGCTTCTTTGTCTCATGACCTTAAACACCGTGTATAAATTTAAAGTCAATTGGATATTAACTTTAGCCTCTGGATCGTCCACAAGCAATTGAGGACGCCGGACCAACGGACGGACGGACAGCACTTACTACACTCGTCACTAGGCTTCCTATACATATTATAATATTCAATTTACACCCTTTTTAATTAACACACCTTGTCTAGAGTTATAATCCGAATGTTATTTTTTTTTATCGACATTCGTAGGTATTTACCTTGTTTGCTAGATTTTTATACGGCAAACGTATAAAACCTTGACCTATTACTCAGTGACAAGCTTCCGCTGCAAAAAGAGTTCTCGCCTTTTATTATGAGTATCATGTGCGGCAGGTTAGTTTGCTTCTAAAATCGCTGTTCTCCGTTCCAAAAAATACAAAAGTAATTTTCTACCAGACAACCATGGTTCTATTCACCGAGACTAGATAATTTCTCTCGGTGTAAGGATATTATCGCTATGAATAAGTTCATACACTGTTGAGAAAATAATACCGTTGGTTTGCTTTGCAACAAATGGAGCGCGCATCAACTCTGTACTGAAAATTCTTTGCGTAATAAATATGAACGGTCTTCAGACATTCGGTTTATAATTAGCGATACACAGGTACAGTGGCAAGTGTTATGCTTCACAGAATAATAACTCAAAAGTACCTACGCGCGAAATCCCAGATTTTGGTACATGTAAAACAAAAAAAATAGTGCCCGTGCGCGTGCCAGTAATAGAAAAATGCACGAACGTACCAGGCGCGATGTCATCCAGTTTCGTCACTCTCACTCAATTAGAATTAAAGTTATCGTGTCCTAAAGCGAGAAAGGGGGCGAAATGGGATTTAACGTCCACTCGATACAAACTAGGTCATTTCGGGACTAACATATGGTTTAATTTTATTTCACGTTCAAACATCAACCAGTCAAATTGCTTATGTCTGCTTACCCAAAGCAGAAAATGCTCATCATCACACTCCATCAAGGCATTGACCCAATGAACACCTACACCAATTGTGAACATTCTAGCTATTGAGTTATTGTGTCCCAAAAAGTGTGATCGACAGACGGACGGACGGACAGGCAGGCGGACAAACCAAACTAGGTCATGTCTCGGAAAAAATATGGTCCCATTTATCTTCAATAATTCGATTGCGCGTAGGGGTCTTTAGCAGTGGGGGAACCTACGAGATTGTACAGACGACCCTACTCCTTGTCACGTACATTGAGTACTGTAGACCGTCCTTCAGTGAGACCTGGTGCAGCTGCCGTTACAACAGGTAGATCAGACAAACAAGGTAGAATACATGTAAATATATCTTCATTGACAGGCGACCCTACTCCTTGTCACGTACAACCGGGGATTCGAAACCACGCCAGTTGACTCAATGCCAGGAAGGGATATTTACCAGGCCCCTATTAAGGAAATTTGACAAACATACAGACTGAGATTTTTAAAGAGAAATCGACCACTCCGTTTGATGTCAATTTGTATATAATAGGAATACATTCATACTGATAACGAGAAACCACACCGTAAATCATATTGATATGGTATGTCATAGGGCGTGGTTTACATCACAAGCTTGTAGATCACATAGTCTGGTACTGTCCGTTCAAAACAGTATATGTTAGTCCCAATCGACCTAGCTTGTCTCGAGTAAACGTTAAACCCCATCTCTCTCTCTCTCTCTCTCTCTCTGTATATTCATCATTGATCAAGAATGTTGAGTAACAGTATCACTACAAACATCAAATTAACTATTGCGAGATATTGTGTTATCACTGGATATATTCTTCTATATAGACACACCCTATTTATCAAACTTAATAGACGTCCAAAGCTTGATCCTTTCAAATTACAAGATGTAATTACAGATATACAATTATGCTGTTTTAATATATTATGTGAAATTCTATATAAAACGAGGGGTTGGGATGGCCTAGTGATATAGAGTGCCGCGCTTCGACCTCTAGCTGGCCGGTCACCTCTGGCTTGCGGCTGTGGTTTCGATCCCTGGTGTGGGCGTATGTGGCATTGAGATAGGGGCGCCTTCTCAACCTCGTGGGTTTCCTCCGGGCACTCCGGTTTCCTCCCACTGCTAAAGACCCCTACGCGCATGCGAATTATTGAAATAAAATTGAAACATATGTTAGTCCCAAAATGACCTAGTTTGTGTCGAGTGGACGTTAAATCCCATTTCTCTCTCTATATATACTATTCAAAAAAAGTAGGGGATATTTGATTTTGGGGGCATAATACTAAAATATGCAAATGACTACGAAAAAAGTCACTATAGAACCTAACAGAAGAAACATTTCCAGTTACATGTGACGCCCAAACGCACCAATAGCTACCGCATGGAATGCAGGTGATGCTTGGGGTCATCATGGGGGTCCAACCCAAGATTTGCACGACTCTGACTTTGAATGTTACAGTCATTGTGGCATTGAATTCCAGGGTGGAAACATCAGTTTAATTGTTTTAGTGACCAGAAAACAAATTTTGATATGCGTCGGCTTACCCAAAATGAAAGGTTACGTGCCCTTGTCATGCTACAGATCGGCACAACACAGGCGGTTGTCGCGCGGACGATGAATGTTTCTCAGTCTGTCATAAGCAGGCTATGGTCCAGATACCGTGATACACAATCTGTACAGGACAGACCACGCTCAGGTCGACCAAGAGCGACAACTCAAGCCCAGGATCGATTTATCCGTACCTTGGCCTTGAGAAATCGTGTCATCAAAGCAAATCAGATCAGCGCTCGTCTTCAAACAGACACTGGTGTGAGAGTGAGTGGCCAGACGATTCGGAATCGACTGCATAGGGGTCACCTTCGCGCCCGACGTCCTCGGGTGATCCCTTGTTTGAGAGATCATCACATTCAGGCAAGACGTCGTTGGTGTAGGGATTGTCAACACTGGGAAAATCGACGCTGGAGCAATGTGATGTTTTCAGATGAGTCAAGGTTCACTGTTGATTTTTTGGACAGACGTAGGAGGGTGTGGCGTCGTCGAAACGAGCGCTTCCAAGACGTTAACGTCATCAGACATGATCGATTTGGGGGTGGTTCTGTTATGGTGTGGGGAGGCATCACTGTTGCTGGAAGAACTGCTTTACATGTTGTTGCAGGGCGTGTTACAGGCCAGTACTACCGGGACAACATCTTGGCAGTCCATGTTGTGCCGTTCGCACGACGTCATGGCCGCCGTTTCATCTTCCAGGATGACAACGCAAGATGTCACAGGGCCAGGATCGTTACAGGTTACCTCCAACAACAGAACATCACCACATTACCTTGGCCAGCACTGAGTCCCGACCTCTCCCCCATCGAGCATGTCTGGGACATGCTTGGACAGAGGTTACGTCAACGTCAACAACGTCCTGCCAATGTCCAAGAACTTGCTGCTGCGTTGCAACAGGAATGGGACAATCTGGACCAAAATGACCTTAGACGTCTCATTAGGAGTATGCCACGTCGGATCAATGCTTGTTTGGCAAACAGAGGAGGATTTACCCGTTACTGGCTTTGTTGTGATGCTGTGGTAACTTTGCTGTTTGACCCCGGGTATCATTTTACCCTTATAATGGTCAGTCTGTGCCTTACTTAGTCTAACGATCATTTGGAATAAATCGATGAATGTGAACTTCATTTCATTTTGTCATTTGTTTCTTCGTCCGTTTCATTAGGTGACTTTAATAACACTTAAAAATCAAATATTCCCTACTTTTTTTGAATAGTATATATATATAAACCGCTTTGTTCGTCAAATCCAGCGCAACATTCGAAGTTATTTTACACTCACTGTAAATGTACATGCTGCTTTTAAATCTTATCTACCGCTTAGTTGTAAATTTACAAGTCAGTGTTAAAATACAGTCATTGTACTGGCAGAAATTTGCCAGTAAATTTACGGTAAAAATACACAAAAATTATTTACAGTGTAAGAAATCCCTTGCGGTTGTAATTCGACATAGAGTAGGCCGTAGTGCCGCTGTCCGGGCAAAATTTTCCTTATAGCACACTGTATGGTGTATGCCCGTTTTCATTAGCCTAGTTCGGGGTAGAACAGTAGGACGTTAAACCCTTATTTAATTTCATATCGTATAACAGGTGAAGATATATTAAAGAGAAAGTTGTTTATTACAATGTGAAACAAACGCAAGGAAGAGCGTCAAATGGTTTTGTAAGCAGCGTAGAATAGTTCAATCTGATCCTACTTCGTTTCGTTTTTTAGTCTTGTCTTCACTACACTAGGATCTGGAAGAGTTGTTACCATTGGCGTGTTCTGGATGATGTGAGGCATTAGCCAATGAGACGGTCTGTTACGGCGACTTCTTGGCCTGTGGGTAAACCACTAGAAACGTCAGCGCTGATTGATTAATCGTTTGACCTCTTGACGTGAACACCGACTATAATTTGTCAGATCTTGATGTAATTTAGGTCATCGAAAGTATAAAAAACGAAATGAAATATAGATCCGTATTGAGAATAATTTTAAGTGAAAGTAAGGATGTTTTTATTCGGTTTCAGTAATTTGTAGATGTATATCTGGACTTTGAGTTAAATGCTTCGATTCGCATCGACGGTACAAAAGGAAAGTGGTTCCGTTGATGGTCGTCCAATCGCCTCCAAGGATCGGATGGGTAGTAGACACAATATCACTGAAAATGGAGTCGGAGTCTGTGTTGCCAGTCTGTACATACATAGACCGAAATGTTGCATACGGGTGTGTGGTCGTGTTCTTCTTAAAGTCAATTTCAGACACGTATAACTTTGTTTTCTCAATGGACGTTACCAATTTTGCATCCGTACTACTGCCATCGGAATATATTATTTTCATTGTTAGGTCCTCGGGTTCAATCTCAACCTTTGTGATGGATACGGCTGGTCGAAAATCGTCCACATCGGTTTGTCCAAGTATCACAGAGGTTCCGAATGGTGTCCAGTCTAATCCATGTGGTGTGGGGTTCAGCAGACGCATGTTGCCGTCCTGGTACAGAACAAAGACTTGTGAATAACCATCTGACCAAGGCAGACTCACGTATATTCTAAAATAGGCGATGTTGTTCCATATGTCTCCTGTTGATGGTCGAACTAACTCCATGCTTTCCAGTGCCTGCCACCAGAAATCTACCCTTATACCCTCCAGGACGACCCTGCCACTGGAATAGAGCGGTATTATCACGTCTGGTCCCATGTAAGGTCTTTCTAGCCTGAAGTCCACAAGCTGTTGGTCCAAGGCTGTGGATTGTACAGTCACAAATATATTATTAGTTAAATCCTCCTTCCAGGTAAAATCAGGAATATTCCATACCGTGCTAGTCAAACTGTCTGAAAAGGTCACCGGAGAGAATTCAATGATTGTACCATTTCTATGATTGTAAGATAGGACGACATCTGATGGCGCGTCGGGAGAATTCATTGTCATGTACAAAGTCGATCCAATCTCAGAATCAATATATCCTTTCTTACGTCCCTGTAGGGTAAACGTTAGGGCTATCTTAGTTATTGTGTACGGTGCGGGGGCTGTCTTGTCACCGAAGAATAACTCCGAGGATTTTGACGTCAAAGATTTGGTATTGGGAGAAACGATGACATTTTCGTACAACCAGTATACGGGAGTTAAGAAAGGACAGTTGCTTGTGTCTTCGTCTCGGAGATTCAAAAACGATCGATAACTTGGAAGGCTAGCTGTGATCTCGTATTTAGTGACGTCAGCATTAAAGATGGCGACGTCCACGTTATCTTCCTCTGCACATTGAGTACTGTAGCTCCTTTGTACGGCCCGTCCTTCAGTGAGACCTGGTGCAGCAGCCGTTACAACCGGTAGATCAGATAAACAGGGTAGAATACAGGTAAATATATCTTCATTGACTTCATCATCTTCGACACTCACATCAATATGATCTATCTCGATACCATAGTCATCGGCAGATTTTACCAACAAAGTGACCGTATTCCATCTCGATTCAAGTGTCATACTCGATCCAACACTTCCAGATGATTTGAAATCGTTCCACAAAAGACCGCTATCAGATCCGGCTGTAGATTCAAATTCTCCGACCTCCACTCCGTTTAATGCCATTGAGCACGTGTCAGTTCCGCCATCATTTGAGAACATAACATTGTTTATAATGACATTGGTTACTCTGATCGTACAAAAACTAAATGACAGCATCGCATCGCGATGTAGCCAAACATCTTCTCCGTTACTAGCGTTCGATCTGTAACGTTTAGGATGGTTATCTTTAGTTGATTCGGCTTCTATCCGTAATAGTTTGCCACCGCAGCTCTTCAGAGTCGACAACACCAGGAATATACCTACGCATGTCTGTGACGTATACTTCATGATGTTTACTCTATGGCAGGTTTCAGTATAATGGGTGGATAATTGAGCTTTTATAAAGATTCACAGCTGGTCGATTTTTAACCATGTTATCATTTAATTATGACTATTAGATAATTATGGAGCGGAATTTCCCCCATAATTCTAACTTCTAACCTTGTAATGCGTATGCTAATATGCTTACTTCTATGCATGTAACTTCTTACTTACATATGTTAAATTGGCTATTTACACATGTAAAAATGCTAAGTTATATGACTTTTTTCTTAAATATTGCTGTTAGAATTTGTATTTTGTTCTATTTCCATTATTACTTTTAATTTATTGTTGTCAGTTCAGGTGCGTGAACATTTTGACATTTTACAAATCAACCACCAAATAATAGTAAACAGCGCCATCTGGTGTCATAATGAGCGTTAGAATTTATTCTTACTCGTATTATGCTAACAGATGGCGCTGTTTAAAATTGTATTTTACAATGACCCGTCCCTAAATTAGGAACGGAATGCGACTCATTTACGGTAAATAGATCAAGGTCAGGGTCGAATTTATTTCAAACAGGATAGCTACAGACACAGTTGATTACAGTACATATTGTAGACGTTGTTGGTGAGTAATATATTTTGTTTGGCAATGTCAGAGTTGGGAACTCGAGTCCCGCGACTTGTTCCAAACCTCGGGCTGTTTTGGAAATAAATAATATTTTCTCACTCACAAACATTTGATATTTCCTCTGGATGAGAAATCAAAACTTAAAACTAATGTGACCTGTCAAAACCTTCACTGAATAGGCCTACTAATGAATATTATTATAGGCCTAAGATGTAACAGACATTGCCTGACGAGAGAAATGAACTGGGGTTTAACGTCCTACTGTTTTGCTCCGACTGGGCTTATGAAGACAGGCATAGCCTACCGTTTTATATGGGGGTGGGGATGGCCTAGTGGTCTAGAGTGCCGCGCTTCGACCTCTAGTTGGCCGGTCACCTCTGGCTTGCGGCTGTGGTTTCGAGCCCTGGTGTGAGCGTATGTGGCATGGAGATAGGGGCGCCTTCTCAACCTCGTGGGTTTCCTCCGGGTACTCCGGTTTCCTCCCACTGCTAAAGACCCCTACGCGCAAGCGAATTATTGAAATAAAATTAAAAACCATGTGTTAGTCCCGAAATGACCTAGTTGTGTCGAGTGGACGTTAAACCACATTTCTCTCTCTCTCACCGTTTTATATCCAATCCCAACCGGCAACTGCGAAGGGATCTTTTACGTGCACGTCAATTTATACATGGGACCTCTGTTTCTTATACCGTCCAAATGATTAGACAGCTGTCTTTGTCAGACCTCCTGTACTGCACTGCTGACAAGAAAAAACCACATCGGAAAATCCTGATGAACTTTCTCTTCCAATGCAGGGATCAAACACGTGGCTTCCAGGCTAACGAGCTAGAGTCTTACCCACAAAGACCTCTCTCTTTTTACTTTTTTTGAATGAATGCAATGGGATTTAACCTCCTTCTATTCGGGACCCAGTTTCAAGGTTTCTTATACATGCATGACATGTCTAGGGTTCTTGTGTGTATACTGGACCAAACGAATAGACCTGGTTCTTGTCAGACACCAGTTCTTTTCAGGATGATTCATGTTTAAGTTACATTCTGATAATGCATGTCTTTTTCCCTGAACATGTAGATATTGATCTGAAAGAATTCAACACATATTGTCATTTGTATTGATTTTTGTGAACTAATATTCTTTTTTATTTTAGGAAACAGTGCCTTCAAGAGAAGAAAAAAAAACTCTGTATAATGCCGGTTTAGGTGAACGGAAAATATCTTTTGTAAAACACGATGACGCCTTGGCATTCCGGGAAAAATTAGTAAATGTATATCCGAAATTAAAGAACGGAGGAGGGTTTGAACTATTAAGGACAGGCATAGGCAGTAGAAGTGCTTAGCTCATTTCGGGACTAACATATGATTTTTAATTTTATTTCAATAATTCGCTTGCGGGTAGAGGTCTTTAGCAGTTGGGGGAAACAGGAGGACCCGGAGAAAACCGATTGATATAAATGACTGAACTATATGTGACTGATTTTATCGACAGATATATGTGGGGGATTATTTCGTTTAGACGAGGCCACATGAAAATGTCAAATGTATGTAAGACGAATCCTTACTTCTAGAGACCAGCTTAGGAAGCCTATATTACTAGTTGGGGGTCTTATTTATAGAAAGTTATAGGTTGTTTAATTATTGCTGTTTTTTTTTTATTTGCTCCTGAGATAAAGTGTTCAAGATCCATTCCAAAAATCTGTATTCATTTCTGATACTAAGAGAACACAGGCCGACGATCTACATTCCCTGCAAGTCAAAATGTGTTATATGGTGGGGGAAAGCGATACATCTAAGCGACATAAATTGTACATATTATATATTGAAGACGAAAGGGTGGATATATCAACTTTATTCTTCCTTCAGCAGTAGTAGCAAAACTTTTGGTTTTGACCCCTCTGACTTTGTACCGTTGTTTACAGATTAAATATCCATAAGTGTACAAATGTGTTGTTATTGATGTGTTCAGATTTGAATATTGTTCACAATAAGAAGCAAAATAAATACGATATGTTTAAAGGATCATTTTGTTATAAGAAAAAATAAGTGATGCGTTTTCTATGGCGCTCAGTAGACACGTAGACGTTTGTTCAGCAGATCCACCTGTACAAGCCCTTAGAAATTTTAGGCCTTATTATTGTGAAAATAGTTATAGATTAAGTAAGGATTTTGATTGTATTAATATTTAAAACATGTTTTTGTTTGAAGAAGGGTGGAAACATATGATTAATGTATCGGTAATATGTTATTTTATTATTAATTCTATTTTTAATTTCAAATCTATATTTTAATATTCATTAATGCTGGGTTAGTCATTAGAAGCAGACAACAATTAATTTGTCACTCGATTTAAATTATGACAGACTAGCAACTAAAGTGGTTGATCTGTTCAGTTTCTTTAAATATTGTTTAAATGGCTTCAGACTTAATCAGGGGCGGATTAGGCCATCTGGCGATCAGGCAGGGCCGGTCAGACAAACAATGAAAAAAATATGTTTTTGTCCAATACGTCTACTATTTGACAGAGATTATAATCAGATATGCCACGAAATCGCATATTTGGGGTTCATTTTTCAAACTTTTCCCGTGGGAGAGCCACTGGACCCCCCTCCCTTTTCCACGCTCAGTAAAAGGGGCCGCTTAGACAAGGCCCCAATCCGCCCCTGGACTTAATCCTTCAATAATTATATGTTTAAGCTAACACTTTCATAGTAACTAATAGTAAGTAACTAATTTATGTTACAAGAGAAATGTATGTACGATTAATAGTTGGGGAGACCAGCTTGGGGAACCTATATATACTAGTTGAAGGGCCAATTTATAGGAAGTTATAAGTTGTTTACTTGTTGCTGTTATTGCTCCTGAAATAAAGTGTTGAAGTTCTATTCCAAGAATCTGTATTCATTTCCAATACTTAAAGAACACACTCCACCAGATACATTCCCTAAAAGTGGAACCCTGTTATAAGCATGAAAGGGCTACTTAATGAAATGAAATGGAGTTTAAGGTCTTACTGTTCTGCTCCAAACTGGGCTAATGAAGACAATATGCCATATGGTGTGCTATGAGGGAAATTTTGCCCGGACAGCGGCACAACGGCTTACTCTTATATCGAATTCCAACTGTCAAGGGATCTTTTACGTGAACGCCAATTTTCATCCCATCAGAACGATAGACAGCTAATCTTGTCAGTCCCTCCGTCCTGCATCATTGACAACAGGGAATCTTGCTGGAAAATCTGGAAGAACTTGCTCGACTAATGTATTGATCGAACACCCGACCTCCTGGCTAGCTAGCAAGTCAGCATCTCACACACTAAGCCACTGTAATACACAGCTATTTATAAAATGAAATGGGGTTTAACATCCTACTGTTGTGCATCGAATGGGTTAATGAAGACGGGCATATGCCATATAGTGTGCTACGAGGGTAATTATGCCCTGACAGCAGCACTACAGCCTACTCTTATATATTGAATTCCAAATGCCAGGAAATCTTTTAAATGCCTGCCAATGTGTACATGAGACCTTTGTTTTTCGTCCTATCCAAACGACAAGATAGCTGTTCTTGTTGTCAGTTCCGAAGTCCTAACTAACCGACAAGGGAAAAACAACCTGCAACCTCCAGGCCAGTGTCTTACTCACTCAGCCACCGTTGCTCCAGGCTACTTATTGTTATCTTAGTTCACTCCCATTAGTGCTTTATAGTACTTGTTTAGAGGCAGACAGCAAATAAATTTGTCATGTCGATTTAAATTGTGACAGGCTGGCAACTAAAGTGGTTGATCTGTTAAGTTTCTTTAAATTTTGTTTAATCTTTCAATAATTATATGATTATGGTAACACTATCATATTAACTAATCTTTATCAAAAGAAAAAAGTATGTAAGATGGAGAGACCAGCTTTGGAGGACTGATTTATAGGAAGTCATAAGTTGTTTGATTGTTGCTATTGAAGATTCCAAGAATCTGTATTTGTTTCCGATACTTACAGAACACACTTGACGAGCAACATTCTCTGAAGTCAAACCATGTTATGAGCATGAAAGGGCTACTCAATGAAATTAAATGAAATAGAGTTTAACTATTACTCTTGGGCTAATGAAGACGGGCATATGACAAACAGTGTGCTACTAGGGAAATTTTGTCCAACTGTCAAGGGATCTTTTACGTACACTCATGTGTACACGGGACCTTGGTTTATCGTACCATCTGAACGTACTACCTAACTTGTCCTGCAACACTGGAAAATCCGGATGAACTTTTTCGGCCAATGCAGGGATCGACCTCTAGGTTAGCGAGCCATTGTCTTACCCACTTAGCCAACATAAACTCCTGCTACTTAATAAAATAAAATTGGGTTTAACGTGCTACTGTTGTGCACCGACTGGGCTAATGAAGACAGGCATATGCCATACAGTGTGCATACTGCGTGCAGCATTTCGTTTGATTACAGGTAATCTCAGAGAGAGATTTCTCGGGCCATTGCTTCAAGAATATGTACAGTGTGCTACGAGGGAATTTTGGCCTCGACAGCAGCGCTACAGTCTACTCTTATAATATATTGAATTTCAACTGCCAGGGGGTCTTTACATCCACGCCAATGTGTACATGGGACATTTGCTTCCATCCCATCTGCATGATTAGACAGCTGTTCTTGTTGTCAGGCCCTTGGTCCTGCCCCATCGACAAGGAGAAACCACAAGGATAAAATCCTGAGGAACTGTCTCAGCCAATATCAGGAACGAACCCGCTACCTCCAGACTAGTGAGCCAGCATCTTACTCGATTAGCCACCGTTGCTCCAGGCTACTTATTGTTATCTTAGTACACTCTCATTAGTGCTTTAATGCTTGATTTGTCATTAGAACCAGATAGTAATTAATTTGTCTGTCGATTGCAATTATGACAGACTGGCAACTAAAGTGGTTGATATGTTCAGTTTCTTTAACTTTTATTTGATCCTTCAATAATTATGTTTATATCAACACTTTCATAGTAACTAATTTATATGAAAAAGACAAATGTATGTAAGATGAATTATAGTTGGAGAGACCAGTTTAGGGAACCTATATACTAGTTGAAGGACTGATTTATGGGAAGTTAAAAGTTGTTTACTTGTTGGTGTTTTGCTCCTGAAATAAAGTGTTGAAGATCTATTCCAAGAAGCATGTTATGAGCATTAATGAAATGAAATGGTGTTTAACATCAAACATTGTCCTACTCTTATATATCGTATTCCAGCTGCCCGGAGATCTTTTACATGCATGTCAATGTGTACGTGGGACCTTGGTATTTCATTTCATCCAAACGACAAGACACAGCTGTCCTTGTTTTCAGGGACACCGCTCTCCCCCACTGACAAGGGGAAACCATTCGGAAAATCCTGAAGAATACCGGAAACGAAACTGTGACCTACAGGCTAGCGAGCCTGCATCTTACTCACTTAGCCACCATGGCTCCAGGCTACTTATTGTTATCTTAGTTCACTCCCATTAGTGCTTCATAAAGTATGGTTCTCCACGATCAAGTCAAGAGATTGCTTTTTTCGACTGAAATATACACTGAAATATTCGACTAGAGGTCACAAAAAAACCTGTCTCGTCCAACCCAAGCCCCTGACTACAGGCATATGTAGGATTCTATTTTTTTAGTTTACTCTCTAGTTATAAGTACATGTATCACCTAAATATACCTAGATCATAAGACTACCCCCTTTAGCTATGGCTACAGGCATGATTGGGCTATTCAATAATACCTTAATTAACTGCCACCGGTGCTTAATATTCAGCAACTGGTTTTATCGACTTGGATATTTGACTGTTTATTTTCGCCTGGATTAATCAACTGGTTTTATTGACTGGATTATTAGACTTTTTTTTTGACTGGATTTTTTGACTGGATTTATCAACTGAATTATTCAACCGGTTTTGTCAACTGAATTATTATTTGACTGATTTTATTGTCAAAAAAGTCAAATATACCAGTCGATAAAAGTAGTCACTCAATATCCCAGTTGCTCAATATCAGTCAAATATCCCAGTCGAATAAATCCAGTTGAATATCTCAATCGATAAAACCAGTTGAATATCCAATCGATAAAACCCAGTCGAATATCTCAGTCAATAAAACCAGTCAAATATCTCAGTCGATAAAACCAGTTGAATATCTCAGTCAATAAAAGAAGTCGAATACATCAGTTGATAAAAGCAGTCGAATATCTCAGTCGATAAAACCATTTACTGAACCTGATGGTGAAAAACAGAAAAAAATATTCTGATGAGAGTAAACTAAGAAAGTAAAAGTTGTCTTTAGATAAATCAACACAAATGATCTTCATCTCCCCCCCCCTCCCACAAAGCATTTTCTGACTTGAGTATGCTCATACTAGTCAGGGGATACGTGGGAGTAGGGCTACATGATTATGATATCGATAAAACCTGTCTAGTTGCTCAGTCGAACAAATCAGTCAATAAAATGAGTGAAATATCTCAGTCGAAATAAAATTGGCAGATAATTCAGTCGAATAATCCAGTTGCTCAATATGACGAGGAAAACATAAAGAGTGACTTTATTAAGCAGTGCTGGCAGTAACTAAGACAAAAACATGCAGCCTACTCCTCTATAAATCCCTCCACATCTTTGTTTTCATCCCGAAGCGACTAGATTATACTATGCTGTCATCAGTTTTATGCAACGGACATTTTTGTAAATAAATTCGACCCTGACCTTGATCTATTTACCGTAAATGAGTCGCATTTCCGTTCCTAATTTAGGGACGGGTCATTGTAAAATACAATTTTAAACAGCGCCATCTGTTAGCATAATACGAGTAAGAATAAATTCTAACGCTCATTATGACACCAGATGGCGCTGTTTACTATTATTTGGTGGTTGATTTGTGAAATGTGAAAATGTTCACGGGCCAGAACTGACTACAATAAATTAAAAGTAATAATGGAAATAGAACAAAACACAAATTATAACTGCAATATTTAAGAAATAAGTCATATAACTTAGCATTTTTACATGTGTAAATAGCCAATTTAACATATGTAAGTAAGAAGTTACATGCATAGAAGTAAGCATATTAGCATACGCATTACAAGGTTAGAAGTTAGAATTATGGGGGAAATTCCGCTCCATAGATAATCGATATCGTGCGCTGAATACGTACAGGGCTGTCAAAATGTCTATTTCTACACATCTCATAGCAAGTGGAATGAAACACGGTTTAATGTCCTACTGTACTGCTCAGAACTGGGCCAATGAAGACGAACATACGCCATATAGTATGTTCGAAACGATGTTTACGAACATTTAAACGATGTACAATACAAATATTCTAGCTCGTTGGTTCGACCTAACAGACAAATTCTCCCACATGGCATCTTTATGTGGACACAGATCACTAAATATTTCTACGCCGTCACCCACGAATATTCATGATTTTGAGGCGGAAGTATACAAGAGTTGTGAGGTTGGTTACGTTGAAAGGGAGGGTCGGAAATTGCTTGTTTGGTTGTATCTACTTCCAGCTTGTGTATCTCAAGTTTTTCAGGGTGAACCTCATACATGCTTTTGGGCAAGAGTTTGCCACATGTTGCTCCATCTGTGGCAGAAAGCGTTCTACCCAACCCATATTTGGGGAAAAGTTACAGCCGGTCAAAGAGACGAGAATTAACATTAAAGTCAATGGGGAAATAATTAGTGATCTGTGGCCTGTCTGTGTATGACAAGGCTGTTAATGAACCCACTCGGCAGATCTCGGCAGATTCCGTAACATTATTGGTTTCTTTAGCAATTCATTTGGGGTAAAACGCTATCCCTCCCATCTTCGGGCGACGGTATAGGTTGCACGCGATGGTGCCGCGTCAGCTAAGTCACGTGACATAATCTAACAAACATGATTTCTTTTAATACCATTATATTGCGTGGGGTATTTCCTCGCGAATACAATGTTTTGAGAAGGATTTGAAGAAAACTTTCATTTCAATATGCTTTCAGTCCAAATATATCAGATCACCCAGTTTGTACCGTGGAAGCCTGTACCACTGGAAGGTATCTTTAATGTGTCTTAAAATGTTGTTTTCTAATATTATAAAGGTAACAATTATTACTGTGCTAAATATAATACATGCAGATGTGTTTTTATGGGTGCTAGGAATATGTTTGCTAACTTTATTTCGAATCCGCGTGCTGGAATATGGGTGAGAGATGCAGTTCCTATTATATTATGTACATTATTGTCTTGATAATGTCATCATTCATTTAGAACCATGTCAATTTGGCTTTTTGAAATATCCAAAACTGGCCTGGCTCCGCAATTCGATGTAGAAAAGTATCCCGAGGACTTTACTGATGCTTGTGCAGGCTAAAGTATGCGAAGTCGTCCTGTATTTGCAGAGCCAATTAGTTATTCTGCTGTTCATTTTGTAAATGTGTGATTGTTAAAGACTCTGATGCAACTTGTAAAAATCCCTTTTGAATGCCGTCAACGAATTTCTTATTGTTATACCATTGTAATTAATTTCGAAGAGTTATTGTTTTACATTTTAAAAATTGGGTATTGTATTCAGTTTTTGTGAACAAAATAATAGAAGTTTAATAAATATGTTTTTCACTTTAGTTCAGAGAGACAGCTTCATTCTGACTTTTATTTCATAGATATTGAAAGAAAACTATAACAGGTAGGATAAAATTGAAATAACGTCCTTTTATTTATATATTTTGTGATAAGTCTAGTCCATGAAGTATGTATAGGATATTAACCTACCCGAGGTTGATATTATAAGAGAACACGCGGGCGAAGCCCAAGGGATCTCTATCATATCAATCCGAGGGAGAGTGGGTTTATATCAGACATATACAACGTTCACCCTTAAATTTAATGGACTCTTCTAAAAAAGGCAACAGTGATTGGATAATTGCTCGATATCACGTGCACGTGTTTGTTTATACGTCGCCATTTTGTAGTAATTGAACTGAAAGGTAACACATAATGGATAGTAAAACGAAGTCAGACGAATAATCAATCCTTTTTAGTCATCATATTGACGATGGAATAAATGTGAATGCAACTATGATGGGGATCTATACAAAGCCTGAAGACAATTTGGATCAAAAGGCAATCTTTTCCGATAATTCTGACAATGAACCGTGACTGAAGGTTACTTTTACGTATGTTCAGAGAAAGATTTGACCGACTGTTTTGAGTGAACTGTAGTCGTAGCCAAAAATACTTTACAAAGGAACTCTTGGGTGATAAATACTTTCAAGTCTTGGAGTGTGTGCAGAAATGATGTGGGCAGAAAGAAAATTCTGAAAGATATCTTAGACATGGACTGGAGTATATATGGATAACCGATTTAAATATGCCGATAAGTACGCCGTCTATTTCGGTCCTGAATGCTACAAACTGTAACATAACAATTTGTTTTTATTGTCAAAAGAATAAAATTTTATTTCCGTGTTCTTTGTATTATTTCGATCATCTACGTCATCAGCGGTTAATATGAGCCGAATATATCGACCTGTAATGACGTCATCAGCGGTTGATATGAAATATCAACCTGTCAGGACGTCATCAGCGTTGATATTAGCCGAATATTTCAACCTCTGATGACGTCATGAGGGGTTGTTATAAGATATAACTGCTATGGACATCAAAGAAAAAACTACCGCCAGTTGTATATAAGATTGTGTCGACCCCCACACGTTTATTGCCCACATCAGTCCAGTCCGAGCAGAACAGTAGAGCAGAGCGTTACCCCTCCCTCCACCATTCCATTTGTTCATTTATAGTCGGATAAGATAATATGGAATAAAATACATCTTTATGATCCCAAGGGAAATTTGTTTAACAAAGAGAGACAACATAAAATAGCCAGTAAGTTCTGGGCCTTTTTTGTAAAAATCGTAACTAAAGATAAAATCCAAATTTTAGTAGATACTTCAATCTAATATTATCCAATCAAATTAGTAAAATTTGGATTTGGATATTTATCTGACTTAAAATTTCATGAAACAGGCCCCTGGACATTAAATATATTATGTGAAACAGGACAACCGACAACAGTTTGTCCAGCCTAATGAAAAGCTTCCATGATCATCAAATATATCATGATGTATATTAAAATGAACAACATGATTGCCCACATTAAAATATCGTGTTATTATTATAGCCTATTGTTTTAAACGGGATATACGAGGGGCTTCATAAATTACAAGAGTTGGTGAAGAAAATGTAGTTTAAACATTATTTTATCCAATAAACTAAATATAGTCCAGTCAATTTATGATTTTACCCCCACAAAATCGCAAGAAAAGGTTTTTGTGCATTTTTGTGTTTATTTAGGTGTTCTTTATAAAATCCAAAAAGTTTAAACATTAACATTAAAATATGTAAATAGTCTTTGTTTGAATATGTCAATTGATTCAGAGTTCTTCAGGTTGCTATTAGAGGAGATTGAATTCCATAATTTAGGTGAAGAGTTTTGGACGGATCGTCTACTCATTTGAAGGTTGGATTTTGTGATAACAAAAAGGTTTTTGAACTTCTGAACGGAGAGATCGACAATAATGTGGCTTTGATATTAATTCTCTTATGTAGTCTGGGGCCAAACGGTGTAACGCTTTGTAAGTCAACAGACGAATTTTGTATTCAATTCGGGCTTTGATTGGCAGCCAGTTTACTTCGAGCAAAAGTTCATCACCAAATTTTGAGCTTCGGAAAGTGGTAAAATTCAAGATGGTCGACATATGCCCAATCAATGTTCAAGAAAACCCTAAACTGTTGGTTTAAGGCCCCAAAAATCATTATGAACATATAAATTGGTGCTTTTGGGGTAATTGTTTTCATTTAAAGATATAGTCAGTAGTGCCCAATGGTCCCTTAAAACGGTAAAATAAGTAAAATTCAAGATGGCCGACATTCGTCAAATCAATGTAGAAGAAAATTCTATAATTGTAATATGAACATGTTAATTAATGTTTATGGAGTCATTCTTTCATTTGAAGAAATATCCTGACGTGTTCATAGGTTCCTTAAGGCGGTAAAATCCAAGATGGCTGACATTTGCCTTATCAATATTAACGAAACCTTTAAACTGTTGGTTTAAGACCTTAAAAACGTATCGTGAACATAAAAAATTAATGCTTTTGGGGTATTTTTTTCATTACAAGAAATAGCCAGTAGTGCTAACTAGTCCCTTAAAGCAGTAAAAATAAGTGAAATCCAGGATGGCCCACATTTGTCAAATCTATGTACAAGAAAATCCAAAATGTCCGCTTTAAGACCCTGTAAGTCTAATATGAACATATAAATTAATAGTTTTGAGGTCATTCTTTCATTTGAAGATATTTCCTGTGGTTTTACGGGCCCTTTATAACCTCCTGGGGCTCCTCTCACTGCCAAAGACCCATACGCGCAAGCGAATTATTGAAATAAAATTAAAAACTATATGTTAGTCCCGAAATGACCTAGTTTGTGTCGAGTGGACGTTAAACCCATTTCTCTCTCTCTCTCTCCCTCTCTCTCTCATGGGCCCTTTAAAGCCGTAAAATCTGCTAAACTCCAAGACGGCTGACATTTGCCTAACCAATGTAAAAAAAACATCTAATGGCGAGGGAGTCATGAAACCAAGTAAACGTGCTGTTGGACAAAGTATCCTCAGACGCAATCCAAAATAATCAAAAATTGTGTTATTATTTGTCCATATCTTAATCCTTTTTTTCGCGCCTACGGCGTTCGATTCCATAATGTCATTATTCTTCCACTCTCCTATGGTCTTAAACTATCGCATCACTATCATATTTACGGTTATAGTGTATTCACCAGTTAGTAGTACGACTAGTGAGTGGGTCGTTGGGTTGGGTCTGCAAAACAGGTAGAATCAATAGGAAGGCCCCTAGATCCTGTCCCATTTTTTATCCCCAAGCCCAATCCAAAATAGTCAAAAACTCTGTTATTATATGTCCATATTTGACATATATGTTCTTGCATAAGAATTTGCTCCCATGAATGCACTCAAATTCCAGGCAATTGACTAAAATTTTCATGCCCAGTCGCAAATAATTAATCTGATATTATTCCACTCCTCTGTGATTTTATACTATCTCAGCGCAATTATATTTACGGTTATAGTGAATCGCTCTGTTAGTAGTACCGGTAGAGCATTGGGCGACAGAATACTACTGTTCTGTCAACTCTCACAAAACAGACCAAATTGATAGACGGATTCCAAGGACTGTACCATTGACTGACATTTCAGATCCTGTCGTTCACAATAATTTGCCCACGACAATGATCTCAAAAGCCATGATGTTGACTCAAATTGTCCCCCCTTCGGATTACTGAGTGTTATAGCCACTGTCCCTAAGGGGGTGGTGGGCTGGATGGCTAAATGGTTAGCACGTGCGTGCTGTATCATAAATCCTGCTATTGAGTCAACTGACGTGGTTTCGAATCCCCGGTTGTACGTGACAATGAGTAGGGTCGCCTATCCAATCGCGTGGGTTTTCTCCGGGTCCTCCGGTTTCTTAAGACCCCCAACAATGAAAATAATATATTCCGATGGCAGTAGTGCGGATGCAAAATTGGTAACGTCTATCGAGAAAACCAAGTTATACGTGTCTGAAATTGACTTTAAGAAGAGCACAACCACACAACCGTTTGCAACTGGCAACTCTGACAGGCCAAGAAGTCGCCATGACAGACCGTCTCATTGGCTAATGCCTCACATAATCCAAAACACGTCAATGGTAACAACTCTTCCAGATTCTAGTGTAGTGGTGACAAGACTAAAAAACGAAACGAAATAGGACCAGATTGAACTATTCTACGCTGCTTACGAAACCATTTGACCATCTTCCGTGCGTTTGTTTTGAACGGAAAGTACCAGACTATGTGATCTACAAGCTTGCGATGTAAACCACGCCCTATGACATGCCATATCAATATGATTTACGGTGTGGTTTCTCGTTATCAGTATGATTGTGTTCCTATATTATACAAATTGACACCAAACGGAGTGGTCGATTTCTCTTTCCCAGACCTAACATCTGTAGGGATAGGATGTTTGATGAGACCAGAATACTGTAGAACACATTTTAACATCCTATCGTTCCCCTCCCTTTTTAGGGATGGGCCGAACAGGAGTATGTTTGTTTCAGGGTTCCCAAAACTATTTAATGTTCTTGCGTAATTTGGTGTCCCTTTTTAAATTGGTGTAGTTTTTGATGAATTGCTAAGGTTGTCGCAAGTTAGATGTGCAAAAGCTAGAAACACCAAGATATACTCTATAATGCACAATTTACTGTCTGTTTTTCTAAAGAAATGAAATTTTGCGCCTATAGAAATTGAACTCTGCAGCCTTAAAACCCTTATCTTATAGGCTATAAGACATATTGTACATTTCTGCTGTCATGGATTCTTGAAATTTATTTTTGAGATCGGAATTGAACCTAGCTACATCGAAAACCATATTAATGACATATCCAATAGGAAAAATGACGATTAGGCCTAATTCAGAATTCACCATTCTGGACGCCATTTTGAATTGGTGTTCTATCGGATTTTCACAATTTATCTTTAAATTCAAAGACATGTAAAACATTATAGCCAAAAGTCATCTAACGAAATAGCTGTCCGGACAATACATATTTGTTAGGGCGTTTCTTTTAGTCCAATACGTTATTCAGCACTCTTCGCCTCTTATCACCATTGGTGTTTGAAGAATTTTTTAAAAAAAGAGTCTGATATACTTATCATTGAACCAAATATTATTGGTTTCTTTTGCAATCCGTTTGCGGTAAAACGCTATCACTCCCATCCTCGGGCGACGGTATAGGTTGTACGCGATGGTGCCGCGTCAGCTAAGTCACGTGACACAAACTAACAAACATAATTTCTTTTAATACATTTTTATTACGTGGGGTATTTCCTCGCGAATACAATGTTTTGAGGAGGATTTGAAGAAAACTTTCATTTGAATATGCTTTTAGTCCAAATATATCATCAGATCACCCAGTTTGTACCGTGGAAGCCTGTACCACTGGAAGGTATCTTTAATGTGTCTTAAAATGTTATTTTCTAATATTATAAAGGTAACAATTATTACTGTGCTAAATATAATATACTATTCCAAAAAAGTAGGGGATATTTGATTTTTAAGTGTTATTAAAGTCACCTAATGAAACTGACGAAGAAACAAATGACAAAATGAAATGAAGTTCACATTCATCGATTTATTCCAAATGATCGTTAGACTAAGTAAGGCACAGCCTGACCATTATAAGGGTAAAATGATACCCGGGGTCAAACAGCAAAGTTACCATAGCATCACAACAAGGTCAGTAACGGGTAAATCCTCCTCTGTTTGCCAAACAAGCATTGATCCGACGTGGCATACTCCTAATGAGACGTCTAAGGTCATTTTGGTCCAGATTGTCCCATTCCTGTTGCAACGCAGCAGCAAGTTCTTGGACATTTGGCAGGACGTTGTTGACGTTGACGTAACCTCTGTCCAAGCATGTCCCAGACATGCTCGATGGGGGAGAGGTCGGGACTCAGTGCTGGCCAAGGTAATGTGGTGATGTTCTGTTGTTGGAGGTAACCTGTAACGATCCTGGCCCTGTGACACCTTGCGTTGTCATCCTGGAAGATGAAACGGCGGCCATGACGTCGTGCGAACGGCACAACATGGACTGCCAAGATGTTGTCCCGGTAGTACTGGCCTGTAACACGCCCTGCAACAACATGTAAAGCCGTTCTTCCAGCAACAGTGATGCCTCCCCAACGTCTTGGAAGCGCTCGTTTCGACGACGCCACACCCTCCTACGTCTGTCCAAAAAATCAACAGTGAACCTTGACTCATCTGAAAACATCACATTGCTCCAGCGTCGATTATCCCAGTGTTGACGATCCCTACACCAACGACGTCTTGTCTGAATGTGATGATCTCTCAAACAAGGGATCACGCGAGGACGTCGGGCGCGAAGGTGACCCCTATGCAGTCGATTCCGAATCGTCTGGCCACTCACTCTCACACCAGTGTCTGTTTGAAGACGAGCGCTGATCGATCCTGGTCTTGAGTTGTCGACCTGAGCGTGGTCTGTCCTGTACAGATTGTGTATCACGGTATCTGGACCATAGCCTGCTTAAGACAGACTGAGAAACATTCATCGTCCGCGCCACAACCGCCTGTGTTGTGCCGATCTGTAGCATGCCAAGGGCACGTAACCTTTCATTTTGGGTAAGCCGACGCATATCAAAATTTGTTTTCTGGTCACTAAAACAATTAAACTGATGTTTCCACTCTGGAATTCAATGCCACAATGACTGTAACATTCAAAGTCAGAGTCGTGCAAATCTTGGGTTGGACCCCCATGCGGTAGCTATTGGTGCGTTTGGGCGTCACATGTAACTGGAAATGTTTCTTCTGTTAGGTTCTATAGTGACTTTTTTCGTAGTCATTTGCATATTTTAGTATTATGTCCCCAAAATCAAATATCGCCTACTTTTTTTTGAATAGTATACATGTAGATGGGTTTTTATGGGTGCTAGGAATATGTTTGCTAACTTCATTTCGAATCCGCGTGCTGGAATATGGGTGAGAGATGCAGTTCCTATTATATTATGTACATTATTGTCTTGATAATGTCATCATTCATTTAGAACCATGCCAATTTGGCTTTTTGAAATATCCAAAACTGGCCTGGCTCCGCAATTCAATGTAGAAAAGTATCCCGGTGACTTTATTGGTGCTTGTGCCTGTGTAGGCTGATGTATGCGAAGTCGTCCTGTATTTACAGAGCCAATTAGTTATTCTGCTGTTCATTTTGTAAATGTGTGATTGTTAAAGACTCTGATGAAACTTATAAAAATCCCTTTTGAATGCAGTCAACGAATTTCTTATTGTTATACCATTGTAATTAATTTCGAAGAGTTATTGTTTTACATTTTAAAAATTGGGTATTGTATTCAGTTTTTGTGAACAAAATAATAGAAGTTTAATAAATATGTTTTTCACTTTAGTTCAGAGAGACAGCTTCATTCTGACTTTTATTTCATAGATATTGAAAGAAAACTATAGCAGGTAGGATAAAATTGAAATAACGTCCTTTTATTTATATATTTTGTGATAAGTCTAGTCCATGAAGTATGTATAGGATATTAACCTACCCGAGGTTGATATTATAAGAGAACACGCGGGCGAAGCCCAAGGGTTCTCTATCATATCAATCCGAGGGAGAGTGGGTTTATATCTGACATGTACAACGTTCACCCTTAAATTTAATGGACTCTCCTAAAACAGTGATTGGATAATTGCTCGATATCACGTGCACGTGTTTGTTTATACGTCGCCATTTTGTAGTAATTGAACTGAAAGGTAACACATAATGGATAGTAAAACGAAGTCAGACGAATAATCAATCCTTTTTTGTCATCATATTGACGATGGTATAGATGTGAATGCAACTATGATGGGGATCTATACAAAACCTGAAGAAAATTTGGATCAAAAGGCAATCTTTTCCGATAATTCTGACAATGAACCGTGACTGAAGGTTACTTTTACGTATGTTCAGAGAAAGATTTGACCGACTGTTTTGAGTGAACTGTAGCCGTAGCCAAAAATACTCTACAAAGGAACTCTTGGGCGATAAATACTTTCAAGTCTTGGAGTGTGTGCAGGAATGATGTGGGCAGAAACAAAATTCTGAAAGATATCTTAGACATGGACTGGAGTATATATGGATAACCGGTTTAAATATGCCGATAAGTACGCCGTCTATTTCGGTCCTGAATGCTACAAACTGTACCATAACAATTTGTTTTTATTGTCAAAAGAATAAAATTTTATTTCCGTGTTCTTTGTATTATTTCGATCATCTACGTCATCAGCGGTTGATATGAGCCGAATATATCGACCTGTAATGACGTCATCAGCGGTTGATATGAAATATCAACCTGTCAGGACGTCATCAGCGTTGATATTAGCCGAATATATCAACCTCTGATGACGTCATGAGAGGTTGTTATAAGATATAACTGCTATGGACATCAAAAAAAAAAAAAAAACTACCGCCAGTTGTATATAAGATTGTGTCGACACCCACACGTTTATTGCCCACATCAGTCCAGTCCGAGTAGAGCAGAGCGTTACCCCCCCCCCCCTCCACCATTCCATTTGTTCATTTATAGCCGGATAAGATAATATGGAATAAAATACATCTTTATGATCGCAAGGGAAATTTGTTTAACAAAGAGAGACAACATAAAATAGCCAATAAGTTCTGGGCCTTTTTTCTAAAAATCTTAACTAAAGATAAAATCCAAATTTTAGTAGATACTTCAATTTGGATTGGCTAAGCACTAAAATCAATCTAATATTATCCAATCAAATTAGTAAAATTTGGATTTGGATATTTATCTGACTTAAAATTTCATGAAACAGGCCCCTGGACATTAAAAATATTATGTGAAACAGGACAACCGACAACAGTTTGTTTAGCTTAATGAATAGCTTCCATAATCATCAAATATATCATGATATATATTAAAATGAACAACATGATTGCCCACATTAAAATATCGTGTTATTATTATAGCCTATTGTTTTAAACGGGATATACCATGGGCTTCATAAATTACAAGAGTTGGTGAAGAAAATGTAGTTTAAACATTATTTTATCCAATAAACTGAATATAGTCCAGTCAATTTATTATTTTACCCCCACAAAATCGCAAGAAAAGGTTTTTGTGCATTTTTGTGTTTATTTAGGTGTACTTTATAAAATCCAAAAAGTTTAAACATTAACATTAAAATATGTAAATAGTCTTTGTTTGAATATGTCAATTGATTCAGAGTTCTTCAGGTTGCGATTAGAGGAGATTGAATTCCATAATTTAAGTGAAGAGTTTTGGACGGATCGCCTTCTCATTTGAAGGTTGGATTTTGTGATGACAAAAATGTTTTTGAACTTCTGAGCGGAGAGATCGACAATAATGTGGCTTTGATATTAATTCTCTTATGTAGTCTGGGACCAAACCGTGTAACGCTTTGTAAGTCAACAGAAGAATTTTGTATTCAATTCGGGCTTTGATTGGCAGCCAGTTTACTTCGAGCAAGAGTTCATCACCAAATTTTGAGCTTCGAAAAGTGGTAAAATTCAAGATGGCCGACATATGCCCAATCAATGTTCAAGAAAACCCTAAACTGTTGGTTTAAGGCCCTAAAAATCATTGTGAACATATAAATTGGTGCTTTTGGGGTAATTGTTTTCATTTAAAGATATAGCCAGTAGTACTCAATGGTCCCTTAAATCGGTAAAATAAGTAAATCCAAGATGGCCGACATTCGTCAAATCAATGTAGAAGAAAATTCTATAATTGTAATATGAACATGTTAATTAATGTTTATGGAGTCATTCTTTCATTTGAAGAAATATCCTGACGTGTTCATAGGTTCCTTAAGGCGGTAAAATCTGGTAAAATCCAAGATGGCTGACATTTGCCTTATCAATATTAACGAAACCCTTAAACTGTTGGTTTAAGACCTTAAAAACGTATCGTGAACATAAAAAATTAATGCTTTTTGGGTATTTTATTCATTAAAAGAAATAGCCAGTAGTGCTAACTAGTCCCTTAAAGAAGTAAAAATAAGTAAAATCCAGGATGGCCCACATTTATCCAAAATGTCCGCTTTAAGACTCTATAAGTCTAATATGAACATATAAATTAATAGTTTTGGGGTCATTCTTTCATTTGAAGATATTTCCTGTGGTTTTACGGGCCCTTTATAACCATATGTTAGTCCCGAAATGACCTAGTTTGTGTCGAGTGGACGTTAAACCCCATTTCTCTCTCTCTCTCTCTGTCTCTCTCTCACGGGCCCTTTAAAGCCGTAAAATCTGCTAAACTCCAAGACGGCTGACATTTGCCTAACCAATGTAAACAAAACATCTAATGGCGTGGGAGTCATGAAACCAAGTAAACGTGCTGTTGGACAAAGTATCCTCAGACGCAATCCAAAATAATCAAAAATTGTGTTATTATTTGTCCATATCTTAATCCTTTTTTTCGCACCTACGGCGCTCGATTCCATAATGTCATTATTCTTCCACTCTCCTATAGTCTTAAACTATCGCATCACTATCATATTTACGGTTATAGTGTATTCACCAGTTAGTAGTACGACTAGTGAGTGGGTCGTTGGGTTGGGTCTGCAAAACAGGTAGAATCAATAGGAAGGCCCCTAGATTCTGTCCCATTTTTTATCCCCAAGCCCAATCCAAAATAGTCAAAAACTCTGTTATTATACGTCCATATTTGAAATATGTTCTTGCATAAGAATTTGCTCCCATGAATGAACTCAAATTCCAGGCAATTGCCTAAAATTTTCATGCCCAGTCGCAAATAATTAATCTGATATTATTCCACTCCTCTGTGATTTTATACTATCTCAGCGCAATTATATTTACGGTTATAGTGAATCGCTCTGTTAGTAGTACCGGTAGAGCATTGGGCGACAGAATACTACTGTTCTGTCAACTCTCACAAAACAGACGAAATTGATAGACGGATCCCAAGGACTGTACCATTGACTGACATTTCAGATCCCGTCGTTCACAATAATTTGCCCACGACAATGATCTCAAAAGCCATGATGTTGACTCAAATTGTCTCCCCTTCGGATTACTGAGTGTTATAGCCACTGTCCCTAAGGGGGTGGTGGTCTGGATGGCTAAATGGTTAGCACGTGCGTGCTGTATCATAAATCCTGCTATTAAGTCAACTGGCGTGGTTTCGAATCCCCGGTTGTACGTGGCTATGAGTAGGGTCGCCTATCCAATCGCGTGGGTTTTCTCCGGGTCCTCCGGTTTCTTAAGACCCCCAACAATGAAAATAATATATTCCGATTGCAGTAGTGGGGATGCAAAATTGGTAACGTCTATCGAGAAAACCAAGTTATACGTGTCTGAAATTGACTTTAAGAAGAGCACGACCACACAACCGTTTGCAACTGGCAACTCTGACTCCGACTCCATTGTCAGTGATATTGTGTCTACTTCTCATCCGATCCTTGGAGGCGACTGGACAACCATCAACGGAAGCAGTTTCAACTCACAGTCCAGATATACATCTACAAGTTACTGAAACCGAATAAAAACATCCTTTAAGATACTTTCACTTAAAATTATTCTCAATACAGATCTATATTTCGTTTCGTTTTTTATACTTTCGATGACCTAAATTACATCAAGATCTGACAAATTATAGTCGGTGTTCACGTCAAGAGGTCAAACGAGCGCCTTTTGACCCTATGACGTCAGACATTGATTAATCAATCAGCGCTGACGTTTCTAGTGGTTTACCCACAGGCCAAGAAGTCGCCGTAACAAACCGTCTCATTGGCTAATGCCTCACATCATCCAACACATGTCAATGGTAACAACTCTTCCAGATCCTAGTGTAGTGGAGACAAGACTAAAAGATAGGTTGGCACTGCCAGGCAGGATACGCCCACATTTTCGAGAGATGGATAGAGAACAAGTAATACCGAAAGTGATTTTTCCTACATCATTAAGTTAGAATTTGATATGTGCAAATATCGAAATGAATTAAGATCTTTGGGTTATAAAGGTGCATTTCAGTAGGCTTCAAATTCATGTTGCTAAGTGGGTAAGATGCTGGCTCGGTAGCCTTGAGGTTGGGTGTTTGATCCCTGCATTGGGTGACAAAGTTCATCTAGATTTTCTGGCGTGGTTACCCCTTGTTGGTGATGAAGGATGGATGGCTTGACAAGAACAGCTGTCAATTTTGGTTCGATTTTTACGAAATTCGACCTCAACCTTCATTACGATGTAACGGTGATATAATCAAACGGTTTTTTTTAAATGGGATAATAATTCTGACCGCAGAGGGACCACAAGCTAAAAAAAAGGTCATTTTTCGTACAATCAGGGGCCATAATTCAGGAAGTTACAATCCGATATGCACAAATATCGAAAGGAACTAAGATTGTTAAGTTGTAAACATGTGTTTCAAGTTTCATCAAAATTGAATGAAGATTATGACCTCTACAGGGTTCACAACCTTGATATACCATATTTTTACACTCTTCGCGTACAAGCGGCGGCCATTTTTTTAGTCAATTTAGGTACGATTTTCACGAAATTCGACCTCAACCTTCATTACGATGTAACAGTGATATAATCAAACGGTTTTTTAAATGGGATAATAATTCTGACCTCCAGAGGGACCACAAGCTAAAAAAGGTCATTTTTCGGACAATCAGGGGCCATAATTCAGGAAGTTACGATCCAATGGGCGCAAATATCGAAAGGAACCAAGATCTTTGGGTTATAAACATGCATGTCAAGTTTCATCAAAATCAGTTCAAAATTGTGACCTCTATAGGGTCCACAACCTTGATATAACATATTTTCACACCACTCGGCAAATCTCGGCAGATTCCGTAAACTACATCTAGCCTCGACTGTATGACAGTAAGTGATATGTACCTACGCCCATACATTTGCGATGCGGCTACCGGTTTACTTTAACAGGAAAACTTGACGCTATTATACAAATTGGGAACCAATTCGGCTAGCGACCTATTCGACCGATCCAGCTGCAACCTGTTCGTTGGAAACCTATTTAGAATAAAGACAACAGTCGGCTTAACTCATATATTTATCAACCAATAAAATGCAACGTTATGTCTATCAAACGAAAGCAGAATATATTATTTTTTATCCATTCCTTTAGCTCAGAATATAAGTGTAATTTCGTCATTACCTTACAGCTGGATCGGTCGAATAGGTCGCTAGCCAAATAGGTCGCCAACTTGTGTTCGGAATGGGCGCAGCCATGTTTCATCCGGGACCTTTAAAGTAGTTCAAATATGGCGGAATTCATCATACAGCCGAGTTTAGATTGTCCGAAATCTTCCGAGGTTTGCCAAGTGATTTTCACACTAATCGCGTACAAAGGGCGGCCATTTTGTCTGTCAATTTTGGTCCGATTTTCACAAAATTTGAACTCAATCTTCATTACCATGTAACGGTGATATAATCAAACGGTTTTTTAAATCGGATAATAATTTTGACCTCCAGTAGGACCACAAGCTAAAAAGGGTGATTTTTCGTACAATCAGGGGTCATAATTCAGGAAGTTACGAATCAATGGGCGCAAATATCGAAAGGAACCAAGATCTTCGGGTTATAAACATGCATGTCAAGTTTCATCAAAATCGGTTCAAAATTGTAACCTCTATAAGGTCCACAACCTTGATATAACATATTTTCACACTAATCGCGTACAAACGGGGGTCATTTTGTCTCTCCATTTGGGTCCGATTTTCACAAAATTTGAACTCAGCCTTCATTACCATGTAACGGTGATATAATTAAACGGTTTTTTAAATCGGATGATAATTTTGACCTCCAGAGCGACCACAAGCTAAAAAGCGCGATTTTTCGGACAATCAGGGGCCATAATTCAGGAAGTTACGATCCGATGGCCGCAAATATAGAAAGGAACCAAGATCTTTGGCTTATAAACATACATGTCAAGTTTCATCACAATCGGTTCAAAATTGTGATCTCTATAGGGTCCACAACCTTGAAATAACATATTTTCACACTATTCGCGTATAAACGGCGGCCATTTTGTATGTCAATTTTGGTCCGATTTTCACGAAATTCTAACTCAACCTTCATTATCATGTAACGGTGATATAATCAAATGTTTTTTTTAAATCGGATAATAATGTTGACCTCCAGAGGGACCACAAGCTAAAAAGGGCGATTTTTCGGACAATCAGGGGCCATAATTCAGGAAGTTCCGATCCGATGGGAGCAAATATCGAAAGGAACCAAGATCTTGGGGTTATAAACATGCATGTCAAGTTTCATCACAATCCGTTCAAAATTGTGACCTCTATTGGGTCCACAAGCAAAAAATATGATATTTCGTACAATCAGGGGCCATAATCCATGAAGTTTCCATCCGATACATGCCAATATCGAAAGCAGCCGAGATCTTATGGGGATAAACCTATATTTCAAGTTTAGTCAAAATCGGATAAGAATTGTGACCTGTAGAGAGTCCACAAACAAATTGTGGACGGACGGACGTCCGGACGGACAGGGGCGACGACATAATACGTCCACATGAAAATGTGGGCGTATAAAAACGAAACGAAATAGGATCAGATTGAACTATTCTACCCTGCTTACGAAACCATTTGACGCTCCTCCGTGCGTTTGTTTTGAACGGACAGTACCAGACTATGTGATCTACAAGCTTGTGATGTAAACCACGCCCTATGACATGCCATATCAATATGATTTACGGCGTTGTACGGTGTGGTTCCTCGTTATCAGTATGATTGTATTCCTATTTTATACAAATTGACATCAAACGGAGTGGTCGATTTCTCTTTAAAAAGCTCAGTCTGTATGTTTGTCTGGGGGCCTGGTAAATATTCCTTCCTGAAACCACCACTACGTGGGGGGGGGGGGGGTGTCAATGAGTCAACTGGCGTGGTTTCGAATCCCGGTTGTACGTGACAAGGAGTAGGGTCGTCTGTACAATTTGTAGGTTTATTCCAGGTTCCCACACTGCTAAAGACCCCTACGTGCAATCGAATTATGGAAGATAAATGGGGCCATATTTTTTCCGAGACATGACCTAGTTTGGTTTGTCCGCCTATCAGTCCGTCCGTCCGTCTGTCGATCACACTTTTTTGGACACAATAACTCTCTTTCTAATTAAGCTAGAATGTTCACAATTGGTGTAGGTGTTCATTGGGTCAATGCCTTGATGGAGTGTGATGATGAGCATTTTCTGCTTTGGGTAAGCAGACATAAGCAATTTGACTGGTTGATGTTTGAACGTGAAACAAAATTAAACCATATGTTAGTCCCGAAATGACCAAGTTTGTGTCGAGTGGACGTTAAATCCCATTTCCCCCCCTTTTTCGCTTTAGGACACGATAACTTGACTTCTAATTGAGTGACGAAACTGGATGTTTAGTTTCATTACACCAATACCTTGACTAAGTTCGATAATGAACATTTATGCTCAAGGTAAGCAGAGCGTCAATGAAATGAAATGAAATGGTGTTTAACGTGCTACTCTTCTGCAACTAACCTGGGCTAATGGAAGACGCGTATACGCCATGCAGTGTGCTGAGGGAAATTTTGCCCGGGCGGCGGCGCTACGGCCTGTTCTTATATCATATTCCAACGGCCAAGGGATCTTTAACGTGCACGCCAATGTGTACACGAGACCTTGGTTTTTCGTCCTATCCGAACGACTAGTCAGCTGTCCTTGTCAGGCCCTGCATTCTGCACCACTGACAAGAGGAAATCACGCCGGAAAGTCTCGGCCAATGCAGGGATCGAACAGCCGACCTCCAGGCTAGCGAACGAGCGCCTTACCCACGTAGCCACGTGATCCCCCGTAAGCAGAGCGATAAGCAATTTGATTGGTCGAGACTTTGGGACACGGAATTTTTTGGAGTTTCTGAGGATGTGGCCGGCTAAGAATACTCCTAAGAAATCATTATTGTTGGCGAAATATTTGGGGCTGGGGGGGCTAAGCACCCCCACATCCCCCCCCCCCCGGTGCTACGGGCCTGTCGTTTCGATCACATACTTGTACGTGGCATGGAGTAAGGTTGTCTACTTAATCTCGTGGGTTTTCTCCGGGTCTTCCGGATTCCTCCCACTATTGAAGCCATTAGAACAATCCAATTCTTGAAGTAAAATGGTACCACGTGTCAGTCCGGAAATGACATAGCTTGTCGTGACTGGGTCTCTCACTGACTTGAATACATTGGGGCGATCCGCGTTGTTGAATTGTGGATCAGAACCTAAGAAATAAAACTTTTTGGTTCAAGAAAACTTTATTGAGATCGCAGAACTGCGAGAGTTTACAAAGGCGTGTTTAACAAAGAAATGTTTTTTTTTTGGTTGTAATAATTCTAGAGTGAAAAACGTGTAGCTGTCAATTTGCTGGATGTGTATTTGCGTTTCAGGTGCGATGTGAGTGGGGTGGGGCAATCGGTTAATGTTGCACAGGCCCCCTCCTAAAATTACCTCCACACAAAACGAATAAATGTAGTGTTCTGCAGTTAAAGGTCTTTAGATTTGTTGATTTTTTTGCATACTTCCGGTGTATGATTCATCCAGTTGGTCATTACACTGAAATTATAAAAAATACGATGGGTGGTGAACAATTAAAGGAACATCGCCAGTATATCATGTAGTCTAATGCTGACTTGCAGAAAATGAAATGTCATTGGGTTTAACGTCCTACTCTTCTGCATCTTACCGGGGCTAACGGAAGACGCGCATACGCCATACAGTGTGCTATGAGGGAAATTTTGCCCGGGCAGCGACGCTACGGTCTACTCTTATATCGAATTCCAACTGCCAAGGGATCTTTTACGTGCACGCAAATGTGTAGACGGGACCTGTTTTTCGTCCTAGCCGAACGAAATGACATGAAATGAGCTATTGGAGAATGCCTACATACTGTCGATCAGTTCCGAACGCAAGAGGTAAAGTTACAGTTGAAGTAAGTTATGTATAGTTGGCAAGACATAAATGAAATTAAAACAAATGGGGGGGGGTAACACCCTTCTGTTCTGTTTCGACAGGTCTAATGAGGCCGGCATACGCCATATCGTGTGCTTAAGAGGACAATTTTGCCTGGACAGTAGCGCTGCGGACGTTTCTTATATCGAATTCCAGCTGTCAAGGAATCTTTTAGGTGCACACATATTTGTACACTGAACCCCTGTTTTTTTGTCCCCCCCGAAAACTATACGTTGTCCCATGCCAGGCCGGAGAATTCAGATGAACTTTCTCGATCAACACAGGGATCCAACTCGGGGTCTTAAGTTTAGCGAGCCAAGGTCCTACTTTAGCCGCCTCTCAACTCGCCTGAAACTCCATACATGGTTTAATATTATCAGCAAAATATTTACTTGTGACACAACACAGACCACCACTATCGCATGCAGATACTCCCACTTCATCACTGTTACAGCTTACACGACAAACACCCAAAAGACTTTTACAGACTGAAAAAGAAGGGTAGGGATGTTTCATTAGTTTACACGACAAAAACCGTCAAAACCGATCACAGACTGAAAAGGAAGGGTTGGACAAAAACCGTCAAAACCGATCACAGACCTCCTGGGTAGTAAATCAACTCCTTGTCAGTGAATCCCCGTGCTCCCTGAGATAAGTAAGTTCTGGGCTTGTTAGAAAACTCTTATCACTACCTCCCGGGATAATTGATCCCCGTGCGAACAGGGAATCGAAAAAAGGAAACCGAAGTTAATGTTAAGTGTATAAGAAGTACTGGAAGCAGATTAATTACAAAGTTTGCAAAAATGTAATTATATACAACGGAATGAACTGTACACTTACCTGAGTCTGTGGGAATGGTGGCGTTTGCAACATCTATAGCAGCTGCTGTAACTTCTGTAGGAGCATCTGTAACTTCTATAGTAGCTTCTGTAACATTTGTGGGAGCTTCTATAGGAGCTTCTGTAACATTTGTGGGAGCTTCTATAGGAGCTTCTGTAACATTTGTGGGAGCTTCTGTAGGAGCTTCTGTAACTTCAGTAGAAGCTTGTGCAATTTCTATGGGTGCTTCTGCAACTTCTATAGGTTGCTCATTTACTGGAAATATATTAATAAACAATATGTTAGAATGTCTCCATGCTGATAGTAAAGTATCCGCCACTTTAACATATTTTTATCCAAATTACCGAATCTGTTCTACGTTTAGCTCTGGCTGAAAGCCACCAACTTGTTTTACGCATCCGCATGTATAATTGACGATGCAGAGACGGAGTCGCGGAAGGATGTCGAGAGGACATTGGGTTTAATGTTCTGGTTTTTTTTACATCAAACTGGGATAATATAACTTTACCTATAAAATATAGACTATATAAGTTTACCTATAAAATGAATTGTAACATCTAAACTTACCACTTTCAGATTCTTCCACGGGCTTGTTTCCGCAATCATTTCGTCGCCAGTTTCTGCGATTATGAAATTGCAATCTAAAAGGGAAAAGTCTGTTTCCAAATCTGATTTTTAAAGATCTAGGTCTGGCCGCTTCTGACTCCAAAACAACGACAAGAGCGACAAATACAACAAGGGCTACAGAGAGATTCATGATCAGTTGTCTTCGTGATATATGATCAAGCTCGAACACAAGATATGTGTGATAAAGACCTGAAATATAAGCCAGTATTTATACCGATAATCTGTTGAAAGTGGGCGATTTAATTAAAATATTAATTAGTACACAAATTCTTTGAAATGTGGCTGGACACCATTTGGAAATGCTGTTATTGGGGTATTACCAATAAAACAACCATTATTTATTTGAAATATTGTACATTATTACTGATCTGACTAATTATTATAGAAATAAAAACACTAATAAAGAAATTGATGACAGTAAATAAAACAATTAACCGTTTATCATTAAATATATTTAGTATTAACGGAGAACATGTGTTGGGTATAAAATATATATATTACCATTCATCTCTACATTATCAAGGGGAATATGATATTAGTAATATTTCATATAGTCACCCTTAATTTTTTCCGACGTGGTTTCTTCTTTTCAGTGGTGCAGCACGGAGTGCCTGACAAGGACAGCTGTCTAGTCGTTCGCATCGGACGAAAAACACCGCGGTCTCATGTACATATTGGCGTGCACGTAAAAGATACTTTGGCAGGTGGAATTCGAGATAAGAGCACGCCATAGTGCCGTTGCCCAGGCAACATTTCTTCATTACCCCAGTTGGTATAGAAGAGTAGGACGTTGAACTCCATTTTATGTCATTCATTTGGAACAGCATTACGCCTGTTTATGTTATGGTGGTGTTAAAAAATTCAATTAAATTTGCTCAAATGTAACAGAAGTGTACGGAGGTTTTCTAGAATATTTCTCAATATATGACCTACAACAGTTACTTGAAGAATGCTTTCGTGTTTAAAGGAATGCAATTTAATATTGGGTAATTTTCATCCAAGTGAATTTTAATTTTTACCCAAACCATTTATAATAAAGTTTTTTTTAATTTTCACCAAGTCATTTGTAATTATTGGCCATTTTAGCCGGACAGTGGGGTCGACACAATCTTAGTCGAGATCGGACAGTGAAACGCATTGAAATGATAATATGACGGTTTAACGTCCCGCTGTTCTGCTCCGACTGGGCTAAGGAATGCCAGAATGGAAATTTTTCTCTGACAGCGGCATTACGACATCTCTTATACATAATTGTGACTGTCAAGTGGTATTTTACATGCAGGCAAATGTGTACTAGAGGACTTCAGCATGCACCCATCCTAGCCAACGCTTAAGAACATCCAGACATCGAATTCGGCGTCCTGCTGTTCTGCACCTAACCTGGGCTAATGGAGGACGGGCATACGCCATACAGTGTGCTATAAGGGATTATTTTACTCTTATATCGAATTCCAACTGCCAAGGGATCTTTTAACGGCACGCCAATGTGTACACACGACCTCGGTTTTTCGTCCCACTCGAACGACTAGACAGTTGTTCTTGCCAGGCCCTCCTTTATGCATCACTGACACACCGGAAAATCGAGATGAACTTTCCCGGCCAATGCAGGGACCGAACACCCGACCTCCAGGCTAGCGAGCCAGCGCCACTTAGCCACGTGATCCCCAAATTCGGCGCATAGTGTGTTAAAGGAAAGGAGACCACAAAAAACAACTTGGCCTATGTGCACTAATGAATGATGTGTGACACGCGTGGCTCTTGACCTAACAACTGGATATAACAACCAGATGACTATTTTTTTTTTTTTTTTTTTTTATAAGCAATATTTTATTCAGAATGTCTGAACGGGATTGGGGAACAGGCTTAGCCTATGTAAAACCCCTCTCCCTAGATAATATACATACATAATATTAAAACAAAGGAACAAAATGGGTGTATATACAGAGTTAAAATGGCAAACACATACCTAAATACAATAATACATATATAATAGGAAAGATAGCAATGTATAATATATTATGTATTACGGGTTAAATCATCACGTTAATTAAAATTAATACTATAAAATGAAGCTGCTAATGAGCTAGTTTTAAAATCTGTTAAAATCTGTTTGACATCTCAATAAACTTGTGGACTTGATTAAAAATATTGTTGTTTACATCAATACTGTAATTTGTGGATCCGAATAAGAGACAGTTTATGTTTTTATGGTTACTGTATATTGTAATTTGTCTATGGTTTCCTTTCGTGCATTTGAATGTAAAGAGCATTGCAAAAGGTAGTGATCAGGATCTTCAAAGTAGTGACCACAGAGGCATGCGGGGCTGTCAGCAACATGTCTGAGGTACTTGTGACCCTGTAGATCAGAACATCGGAGTCTGAATTTACTATGGATTATTTGGACTTTCCGCTGACCGTTATAGTAAAAAGATGGAATTTTTATGTCTGCTTTGGAGAGATGATCTGAAAATATTTTAGGAGTTCTTGAATTTCTCACTGGGGGACTGAGTTTATTCCACTCCTTTATACTGGATGGGATAAATGATTTAGAAAATAATTCAGTACGACATCGAAATTCTTTGATTTTATCTTCGTTTCGAAATGAATATGTATTTGTTGGTTCCAGATTTATGAGATTCTTGAGATAGGGTGGGGTTAGGTTGTTTATAATTTTGTATAGTAATTTTAATTTGTGCCGATTTCGTCGTTCTTTGAGTGGAATAAACCCAGTTTCCGCGTACAGGGAAGCGTGACTAGTACCTTTAACTGCCCCACATATAGTGCGTAGTGCATCAATGACTATTTGGCTGTGTACAATGGGTGTGGTCTAAATGCAAACACACCCACGACAAACAACTTGATTTATTGATTGAGAATTGTCGCAAATAAATATTAAAATACATTACACGTCTTGACCATTAATTACTACAAAACATATTTATTAATTCTTGGACATAGATAATATTGTATGTATTTCATGAGAGTAACAAGAATAGCCATTAATAATTCTTGAGCTGTTTGATTTCTGAAAATATAAATGAAGTTTAAGATCTTGGTGCAAACAGTTTACTTGAAAGGAGACAAAATAACATCAATATATGCCTACAGATACATGTACGTTAATCCAGTATCAGACTATGGTTCTGTCGGAAAGTTTGATTAAGGAGAATTTTTTTGAAGAAATGTTTAGTGGGTGCCGAAGTAAGTATTTGGAACTTGGGTGGAAACTCACCACGTGGTAGGTTATTCTACAACGACGTCATTAAATATGGCCGCCGTCGTTTTATCAATTTTATCAGACCCGCCCTGAAGAAACCAAAACGGTCGAAAGTACTCTGCGGAATGTGATAAATTTATTAGGTTTTCGGAATCGTTAATAGTTAAAAATTGTGTTTTTATAAAATATTATATACTGAGAGCAGCTTTATTTAGTTTTTATTTATATATTAACAGATGTATAAAGTTGAAACCGTAGTAGTGTTAATATGTTCCAATGAAAAAAACTTATTAATACACTAACGTTTATCCCATCAAAAAGACAACCTAAAAACCTTAAAGGGACAATAACACTCTTGCTGGCTTGGCAGCCCCAGAAAATAAATAATAGCCTTGTTATAAGTACTTTACTTGTCCAGAGGGTTCGAAAATATTTTAAATCAAAGTCACATTTGAAAAGGTTTACGTTAGACTTTTCAAATCAATTAGTTGAATTTTTCCAATTTTTTAAATTAGGTGTGTTAAGATGAAATTTATATCATCAATTAATTGGAATATTGTAAAATAATACAATTTGTTGACCAGAATGAAGATTGGGACATATTATTTAGTTACAACAAGAGTGTTATTGGGGCTTTAAATCACTGTTAACTGGGGCTAAATTTGAATCCCTCAGTCCAAATAAAGAAGTTGTAAAATGTGGACGGGATAATTGCGGCACTTGTAGATATTTAATTAAAGGTAAATCGTTTATTTTTGACAGTGGAAAAGAATCTTATGTCACTGAAAGTATGAACTGCAAAGCAACTTATGTCATAAAATGTAGTGGCTGTGCCCGAACTGTACATCGATTGCACTAACAAGTTACAAAATAGAGTAACGGTTCGTAGACAATAATCAGGGAACCAAATTTAAGGAGGATACCTTTAAGTGATTACCTTGTAAAGGCGAATACAAAATACACCCTTTTTATAAGATGCGGTATTCAGACCCCATGAAAATGAGATTGAAAGAACAATATTTTATTGACAAATTTAAACCCAAATCAAACATTTCGAAATAATTACAATATTATGCTATATTATCTACTTCATTACTGTTATATTATTGTATGTTTATTCTACCATGACGTCACGTCATTGCTATTGTTATTGTATGTCTTGACAAGCTCAGGCGAAACATGTAGATAAGTAAACAATAATTGTTACATTTAATTATAATAGAATCATTTAAGACATGTTATTACCCTAAACATACTAAAATATCGCAAACTGCAGGGGCGGATCCAGGGGGGGGGGGGTCCAAACTCCACCCTGCTCAGCTACATAAAAAAATAATGCCTTGCATCAATGAAATTACACCACAAAGTGATCCTACATCAGTATAAAAATGATTTCTCTGTTTAAAAAGCTCAATTTGTATGTATGCCTATGTAATTTAGAGACGATGATGGCAGATTAACGTAAAAGAAACCTGGCAACCCCCCTCCTGCAAAAATTCCTCGATCCGTCCCTGACTGGGCACGCAGAAAAGGTTACATTCACGCTGCATCAAACATTATTCAAACCAGCTTTGGTGGCAACATTTTTTTTTATTTCTAAGAAGGGATGAATTTAAACTACTAGACTGCAAAATTTCATAAGCCACCCATATCGTTTTGCAGCACAAATTAGAAATTTCCTTGATTCTGATTGGTCGGTTAAATGGACAATAAACCCCCTCTAAATACGTAACAGGAAGTGTTTATCTACTAATTGTATTCAGGAAGGCTATTTCACACAAAATATTGTTTATTGGAATTTGCTATTGAACGGAAACGTTCTTGTTGCTGTAAAATGCTCAATCAATATACCAAATGTTAATTTATATGATAATTCAAGGCATACACGATTTAACACCATATCTTTCTGCATGAAATGACAATAAATTGCTTTTTGGATTAAACGGAAACACATTTTCCCTTCCTTATTGAAACTGTAAAATAATATACGAATTATTATTTTATATAGCGTATTTCTACTGATGATTAAAGTACTGTAGAAATTTGCAACACGTTTTAACATCCTATCGTTCCCCTCCCTTTTTAGGGATGGGCCGAACAGGAGTATGTTTGTTTCAGGGTTCCCAAAACTAGTTAATGTTCTTGCGTAATTTGGTGTCCCTTTTTAAATTGGTGTAGTTTTTGATGAATTGCTAAGGTTGTCGCAAGTTAGATGTGCAGAAGCTAGAAACACCAAGATATACTCTATAATGCACAATTTACTGTCTGTTTTTCTAAAGAGATGAAATTTTGCGCCTATAGAAATTGAACTCTGCAGCCTTAAAACCCTTATCTTATAGGCTATAAGACATATTGTACATTTCTGCTGTCATGGATTCTTGAATTTTATTTTTGAGATCGGAATTGAACCCAGCGACATCGAAAACCATATTAATGACATATCCAATAGGAAAAATGACGATTAGGCCTAATTCAGAATTCACCATTTTGGACGCCATTTTGAATTGGTGTTCTATCGGATTTTCACAATTTATCTTTAAATTCAAAGACATCGAAAACATTATAGCCAAAAGTCATCTAACGAAATAGCTGTCCGGACAATACAAATTTGTTAGGGCGTTTCTTTTAGTCCAATTCGTTATTCAGCACACTTCGCCTCTTATCACCATTGGTGTTTGAAGAATTTTTTAAAAAAAGAGTCTGATATACGTATCATTGAACCAAATATTATTGGTTTCTTTTGCAATCCGTTTGCGGTAAAACGCTATCACTCCCATCCTCGGGCGACGGTATAGGTTGTACGCGATGGTGCCGCGTCAGCTAAGTCACGTGACACAAACTAACAAACATGATTTCTTTTAATACATTTTTATTACGTGGGGTATTTCCTCGCGAATACAATGTTTTGAGAAGGATTTGAAGAAAACTTTCATTTGAATATGCTTTTAGTCCAAATATATCATCAGATCACCCAGTTTGTACCGTGGAAGCCTGTACCACTGGAAGATATCTTTAATGTGTCTTAAAATGTTATTTTCTAATATTATAAAGGTAACAATTATTACTGTGCTAAATATAATATACTATTCCAAAAAGTAGGGGATATTTGATTTTTAAGTGTTATTAAAGTCACCTAATGAAACTGACGAAGAAACAAATGACAAAATGAAATGAAGTTCACATTCATCGATTTATTCCAAATGATCGTTAGACTAAGTAAGGCACAGACTGACCATTATAAGGGTAAAATGATACCCGGGGTCAAACAGCAAAGTTACCATAGCATCACAACAAAGTCAGTAACGGGTAAATCCTCCTCTGTTTGCCAAACAAGCATTGATCCGACGTGGCATACTCCTAATGAGACGTCTAAGGTCATTTTGGTCCAGATTGTCCCATTCCTGTTGCAACGCAGCAGCAAGTTCTTGGACATTGGCAGGACGTTGTTGACGTTGACGTAACCTCTGTCCAAGCATGTCCCAGACATGCTCGATGGGGGAGAGGTCGGATCACGCGAGGGCTTCGGGCGCGAAGGTGACCCCTATGCAGTCGATTCCGAATCGTCTGGCCACTCACTCTCACACCAGTGTCTGTTTGAAGACGAGCGCTGATCTGATTTGCTGTGATGACACGATTTCTCAAGGCCAAGGTACGGATAAATCGATCCTGGGCTTGAGTTGTCGCCCTTGGTCGACCTGAGCGTGGTCTGTCCTGTACAGATTATGTATCACGGTATCTGGACCATAGCCTGCTTAAGATAGACTGAGAAACATTCATCGTCCGCGCCACAACCGCCTGTGTTGTGCCGATCTGTAGCATGCCAAGGGCACGTAACCTTTCATTTTGGGTAAGCCGACGCATATCAAAATTTGTTTTCTGGTCACTAAAACAATTAAACTGATGTTTCCACCCTGGAATTCAATGCCACAATGACTGTAACATTCAAAGTCAGAGTCGTGCAAATCTTGGGTTGGACCCCCATGCGGTAGCTATTGGTGCGTTTGGGCGTCACATGTAAGTGGAAATGTTTCTTCTGTTATAGCGACCGGCAGCTATTTTGAAATATTATTTTTTTCTCTAGAAGCTTGATATTTTCTGAAAGCTGTACATCTCAGTATTGTAGCAACACCAAGTTTATCAAAATCGGCTGAGTTACAGTCCGTTTAGTAACGTGAACTGACACACCCCTTGTTTGCGAAATTGGCCATTTTGCTTAAATTTTCAACCCCACTCCATATCTCAGAAACCAAAAGTCCTACAGACATATATATTTCACCAAAATTAAGCTGATTTACTCACCAACACAACCATGCAAACACTTTACATATAGCTCTAGGAGTTTATTTTATAATGTTTGCGATAACGGTACAGAAGATTAAAAAATTACATAAACTTTAATTTTAGGGTATAAATCATTAACAATTATACAATGGAATCAACATATTTAAACAAGACTTTGTTTCTGAGTATTCAAACACTAAAAATAACAGATAAGTACATTTTAATAAAATATTTAAAAAAAAAGAAAGACATAAATAAATACATAAAAATAAAATTATTTATCCACATACCCATATTTCTATATCATAAAATTTATAACACTCTCCTCCCTGCCCCAACATCACTACCACGCCATAAAATAAAAATAATTTAAATAAACTTGAACTATTAAAATAAAACTATTTATCACACATTTATGTAGCTGACTATAATAATATTAATAATACCCCCCCCCCAAAAAAAAAAAGAAAAAAAAAAGAAAATTAAAAAAAAATAATAAAAAATAAATAAATAAGTACGATAGCAAAAAAAAAAATATATTAAAAAAAAAATTAACTAAATAAGAATTGACAGAAAATTATTTATCAATGATTAATATAGGTAACTGTGGTAATCGGATCAATTCATTGTAAATAATGTAAATAAAAACAGATTTTTCTCCAAATCAGCACTCTCCTGAATACCAAAATATAGGTCTACCATACTAATAACTGAAAATATGTAAGATTTAAAAAATTATGTAATGTACAGGATTATATAGTCAGCACAGCAATATCATTATTCATGCCAAAATGGTATTCTTCATGTATTTATGATTTATCAATGTAAATATTTTAATCTCACATTTATCATTCATGCATAAAGCTGATAAATTAAAAATTATAGACTAAAATTTACTTTAGAACCATTTATTAACTTGGTAGAGCAATAAAGTATTGCACACTCAGAAAGAAAAACAGCTACTTATTTATCTGACAACATTTGAAGAATAAAAGTATGGAACTGTAATGCTCTCAAATATAATGGACTGTATCAATTAAACTTTAAAAAAATAGCATCTGCATTTCAAATTATAGCATCTGCATTTCAAATTACACTTGTAAGTCTAATAATACACTCAAGTCACTCGATGACATTTCTCTTGTCAAAATCAGTCAAGCTATTAACAGTGGTCTGTACCCATAATTTTGGTGGAGTTGCGTCCCTTTGGAATCGACACGGTGCGGGTTTCCAGGAATTGACGATTTCCACGGGGGTTTCCGTCCCCAGCAATATTTTTTATCACTAATTTAATGTTTATATTCACGATTGTAAACAACACTTTGAGCGTATATGCGCGTATGGAACAATTTAAAAATAAAAGAAAACTTCAACAATAAAATAAAAAGCAACTTACCGCATGTCATCCGCCAAAAATCACATTTCCAGGCGCGCTTGACCCTTGTCTAAAATAATCATGTGTTTTCCGACTCGGATACCGATGCAAAAGTCTGTACCAGCCCCGCGAATATATGACCCAAAAACAGATGCAATGGGGTTGAAAATCGGCCATAGCTGTGTACAGCACTGTCTGAGCCCTCTAGCGGAGGCGCCGGTCGCTACTGTTAGGTTCTATAGTGACTTTTTTCGTAGTCATTTGCATATTTTAGTATTATGCCCCCAAAATCAAATATCCCCTACTTTTTTTGAATAGTATACATGTAGATGGGTTTTTATGGGTGCTAGGAATATGTTTGCTAACTTCATTTCGAATCCGCGTGCTGGAATATGGGTGAGAGATGCAGTTCCTATTATATTATGTACATTATTGTCTTGATAATGTCATCATTCATTTAGAACCATGTCAATTTGGCTTTTTGAAATATCCAAAACTGGCCTGGCTCCGCAATTCAATGTAGAAAAGTATCCCGAGGACTTTATTGGTGCTTGTGCCTGTGTAGGCTGATGTATGCGAAGTCGTCCTGTATTTACAGAGCCAATTAGTTATTCTGCTGTTCATTTTGTAAATGTGTGATTGTTAAAGACTCTGATGAAACTTGTAAAAATCCCTTTTGAATGCAGTCAACGAATTTCTTATTGTTATACCATTGTAATTAATTTCGAAGAGTTATTGTTTTACATTTTAAAATTTGGGTATTGTATTCAGTTTTTGTGAACAAAATAATAGAAGTTTAATAAATATGTTTTTCACTTTAGTTCAGAGAGGCAGCTTCATTCTGACTTTTATTTCATAGATATTGAAAGAAAACGATAGCAGGTAGGATAAAATTGAAATAACGTCCTTTTATTTATATATTTTGTGATAATTCTAGTCCATGAATTTATAAATCAAACGAGGCTTGCCTGTAAGGTGAAGTTTGATTGTAATTCTGTCTTGCTGTTGACGTGTGAAAGGTTATGTGAGATGCGCATGCCAAGAACCATCATATTTCAAAGGGTGAAAATGGTGACAAAGAAACAAGTCTAACAAAGAAAATCAGCTCTAGGGAGGGAAAACCAAATTCTCCTTTAATGCCCAAAAAAACAAATAGGGTGGGCACATAACCTCGGAGACGTCAACAGCAAGACAGAATTACAATCAAACTTCACCTTACAGGTAAGCCTCGTTTGATTTATAAATTCAGTCTTACTGTATGACGTCATATTCGAGGTCATGTGAGAGTTTCAAAGTTGTCACCATGGAACACAATTTAGGTCATTTTCAATAAATGAACACATTTTCAATATTTTAACCTTAATAGTTTAAACAAAAACAAAGTTAAACATTCAACACAATCAATTAGAGTTAAGTTAGCACCTTTAAGTATTTTTTCCGCGAATTCGCCTTCATCCATAATAGGTTTTGAATAATACTTGCGAAAAGTTGAGTCATTAGACCAGCCAGCCGTTTTCAAAATTGTACTAATTGGTACTGAAGCTCTACGTGTAGCAGATGATCTAAAGGAATGAGGAACAAAAATAGAAACATCTACCCCTGCACTATTTAAAACAGTTTTTAGCCAGCGAGATAATGTATCTCTAGATACTTTTTTATACGGTTTAATGTAACTAATAAACAGATGACACTCTGTGCCTCTGAATTCAGTAGTTCTTTTAAGATATTCACAATACACAGTTGGTAAACACAATCTCCTATCAGGTACAAAACCTTTAAAACACAATTCACTTTGATGGAAACTAGGTCTGGATTGTTTAATAATATCACCAATTCTTATTTTAATTCTGTTCAGATTACAATCAATGTTTTTAATGTTCAGTAAGTGAAGTGATTGAATTCTCTGTCCCGATAAGAGTGCTAATAAGGCTACCAGTTTAAATGATAAGAGCTTCAAGGAAAGCTTACTAACAGGTGAAAGTTTCGACAAATATCTGAGCACAATATTACAATCCCCAGTTAAATTACTTCGTGGTAGAGCAGGACGTAAATTAAATACTCCCCGGAAGAAACGTTTGATTATAGGTAAAATTCCAATCGATTTTCCATCAATAAAAATAAATCTAGATAAAGCACTTCTTGTGCAATTTAACGAACTATAACTTAGTCCTTTATGAAATAGGAAAGTCAAATATTCAATAATCTCTTCTATAGAGGGCGAAAAGGGATCCACAGATCTTTGAGTGCAATGCCGGAACCATTGCTTAATGTGGCTAGAGTATTGGTCCTTTGTGGAATCTCTCCATGAGGATAACAAAATGTCTTTAGCCTGTTTTGAAAATCTGTCTGTAGAGCTACCTTGCCCGACACCATAACAGCTAGTAACTTCATTTTGGGCAACTCCCTGACCTGCCTGGTAGGGTGAGTTAAGACATCTTCGGCCCTAGGTAAAATAAAAGGAACATCTATTAAAAATCGAATTAATTTAGTGAACCAGTATTGAGTATGCCACCAAGGTATTATTAGAATACCAGTGGCTTGATCATGATTAATCTCAAACAACACTCTGCCAATCAAACAAAAAGGAGGGAAAGCATAGAAAAACTTATCACAAGTGTAAGAAAACGCATTGACACCTATTGCAAAAGGATCACGTTTATAAGCATAATAATTTCCAACTTTAGCATTAATTCTGGAGGCAAATAAATCTACTTCTGGTAAACCCCAGAGATCAGTAATCTTAAAAAATACAGTTTGATTTAATTCCCATTCAGTGTTCTCATGTTCAATTCTGCTCTGCTTGTCAGCTTCAACATTTTTCTTGCCTGCAATGTGACAGGCCTTTAGGTAAATATTTCTTTCAATACAAAACATAAAGATGTCTCTAGTAATAGTGTGTAAATTTTCATGTTTACCTCCTAAAGAATCGATGTACGATACAGCAGTAGTTTTGTCAACCATTATCAAAATACAAATATCTTTCATTTCTCTACAAAAGGCAAATAAAACAAGCTTAGCAGCTAAAAGTTCTAAGGAATTTATGTGTAAAAGTACTTCCTCAGATGACCAACAACCACCTGTTACATTTCCATCAGGGTCGACTCCTCCCCAGGCTTTTTTAGAAGCATTACTTTTTAAAATATATGTAGGGTTTTTAATTTTTAAAGACTTTTTTGCATTTTCAACATTGTTTACCCACCAATATAAATCTGACCTACAGTCCGAGGTCAAGATAATTTTTTGTTCAAAGTCACCTTTAAATAGACTTAACATTTTGCTTTTAAGAATATCACATCTGCGAAAATAAATTTCGCCATAAAGAACTCCAGGAATTGCTGCTACCATTTGACCAATGACACAAGCAAATTTCCTTATAGTAATAAGGCGTTCATTTAATAATTCAATACATGCCCTTTTCAATTTTAGAGCTTTAGGAATAGTTAACCTTATATTCACGAATTTCGAATTTAAAATAAAGCCAAGGTAAGTAATTTCTTGAACTGGGTCAAGGACAGATTTCTCTGGGTGAACAATAAAACCAGCTTTTAGAGAAAACAAAACTGTGTCTCTAATATTGTTTTAATATCAGCAATGTCATCTCCAAACAATAAACAATCGTCAAAAAAACTGGTATTTAAATGCCCTAATTTTCTTAAATTGTGAAAAGAAGACATTGGTAATTTTGGTAAATAATCGAGGGGCTGGGGCTAAACCATTAGGTAAACAGCAATATTGATATATATCTCCATTCCAAATAAATTTAAGATATTTTCTATACGGTTTTGAAATATTCAAAGCATGATAGGCATTAGACCATACGACACACCTGTGCTTGCCTACTCCATGATCAAACACGATAGCAGATGGCTTCCATCTTGTTTACTGACGGTACTACTTATTTTAAGACAGACTCGGCTTTCCAATTTATAATATCTACGTCATTGGGGATTTCCAATTTATACTCACTGGTTGCTATGACCCGCTATGGCGTTGTCTAGAAACGCGCGTGCTCGCGTTAGTTTAAAATTTTTGCTATACGTTTAACATGGACTATTTGATGTAATTTGCCTGATTTGATTTGGCCCCATTTCCATAAATTTAGGTTGTTTTTTAGAAATTTTTAGCAAATGTTAATCTTAGGTGTTTTTTAATTCTAGCCGAAGTAAATTTTTTTACAATTTATAGCGAGTTAAGTTATCGTCTCTAAGAGGCGGGCGTAGTATTTTAAATGGCGGCCATTTGCCATCATGTGTATTCTTGAAGTAGGTACACATGATGTAATCGTATGGCATTAGACCTGTCTATTGAAGCCATGAAACAATTTTCAGACATAAGATTTATTGCATGTGATAAAGTATCCATTTTAAAATGCTGATAATCTATATAGTCATTTAACTCCTTAAGGTCCAAAATAATTCTAAGAGATCCATTTTTCTTTTCCTTTGTAAATATACTATTCAAAAAAAGTAGGGGATATTTGATTTTTAAGTGTTATTAAAGTCACCTAATGAAACTGACGAAGAAACAAATGACAAAATGAAATGAAGTTCACATTCATCGATTTATTCCAAATGATCGTTAGACTAAGTAAGGCACAGACTGACCATTATAAGGGTAAAATGATACCCGGGGTCAAACAGCAAAGTTACCACAGCATCACAATAAAGTCAGTAACGGGTAAATCCTCCTCTGTTTGCCAAACAAGCATTGATCCGACGTGGCATACTCCTAATGAGACGTCTAAGGTCATTTTGGTCCAGATTGTCCCATTTCTGTTGCAACGCAGCAGCAAGTTCTTGGACATTGGCAGGACGTTGTTGACGTTGACGTAACCTCTGTTCAAGCATGTCCCAGACATGCTCGATGGGGGAGAGGTCGGGACTCAGTGCTATCCAAGGTAATGTTCTGTTGTTGGAGGTAACCTGTAACGATCCCGGCCCTGTGACATCTTGCGTTGTCATCCTGGAAGATGAAACGGCGACCATGACGTCGTGCGAACGGCACAACATGGACTGCCAAGATGTTGTCCTGTAACACGCCCTGCAACAACATGTAAAGCTGTTCTTCCAGCAACAGTGATGCCTCCCCACACCATAACAGAACCACCCCCAAATCGATCATGTCTGATGACGTTAACGTCTTGGAAGCGCTCGTTTCGACGACGCCACACCCTCCTACGTCTGTCCAAAAAATCAACAGTGAACCTTGACTCATCTGAAAACATCACATTGCTCCAGCGTCGATTATCCCAGTGTTGACGATCCCTACACCAACGACGTCTTGCCTGAATGTGATGATCTCTCAAACAAGGGATCACGTGAGGATGTCGGGCGCGAAGGTGACCCCTATGCAGTCGATTCCGAATCGTCTGGCCACTCACTCTCACACCAGTGTCTGTTTGAAGACGAGCGCTGATCTGATTTGCTGTGATGACACGATTTCTCAAGGCTAAGGTACGGATAAATCGATCCTGGACTTGAGTTGTCGACCTGAGCGTGGTCTGTCCTGTACAGATTGTGTATCACGGTATCTGGACCATAGCCTGCTTATGACAGACTGAGAAACATTCATCGTCCGCGTCACAACCGCCTGTGTTGTGCCGATCTGTAGCATGCCAAGGGCACGTAACCTTTCATTTTGGGTAAGCCGACGCATATCAAAATTTGTTTTCTGGTCACTAAAACAATTAAACTGATGTTTCCACCCTGGAATTCAATGCCACAATGACTGTAACATTCAAAGTCAGAGTCGTGCAAATCTTGGGTTGGACCCCCATGATGATCCCAAGCATCACCCGCATTTCATGCGGTAGCTATTGGTGCGTTTGGGCGTCACATGTAACTGGAAATGTTTCTTCTGTTAGGTTCTATAGTGACTTTTTTCGTAGTCATTTGCATATTTTAGTATTATCTCCCCAAAATCAAATATCCCCTACTTTTTTTGAATAGTATATATTAGAAATAAATTGCCCTTCTTCAAATTTGGCTTTCTCAATGATTTCTTTTCTCAGTAAATTTTCAATTTCAGCAGTAATCATATTAGACTTCGAATTTATAAGGAATAGGAATTATGCAATCAGGTGCAATTTTAGAATTTAACTCGATATCAATACCACAAACTAATTTTAATATATGTATGTCTGACGTGAGAGACTTCCAGAAGTCTAAATGAAATATGAGTTCACCAGCTTTAAAGTTGTTTATAAGTGTAGATAAAATTCTATCTAACTCACTTCGAAATTTGTCCCATGAAAGAGATTCTAATTTACTCACCACATGAGTCATATTCATTTTTTCTCTGTTGGGTACTTCTTGTTCTGACTGTAACTTGAGTTTCTCTGATAGCTTGCAGGCTTTTTGCTTTTGTAGCGGTACTGGTTTGGAGGCGGCCTCCTGAAAGCCTTGTTGCCTTGATATAAAAAAGACTTTGAGTTGTTGGCGTATCTGTTATACTTATAATTATATGAGCGATTAGTACTAGTAACTGAGTGACCAACTTGATTTGTTTCCTTAATGTCTTTCACTCGTTTACTGAAATCATCTCCAAATAATAGTTTGCTACCTCCAATCTCTGTATTATGTGAAGGGTGGCATAGTTTTTTGTATTGGTAATTCAAATCGACCTTCATGGCATCACGTCTTGATTGATTATGCTCCTGTACAGGGTGACCTAGCAGTGACAATACATCCATACAAATTTTGATTTGAGTTGAGAGTTGGGGTTTAGTACTGTCCTGCTCAGTTTTTCTAGAGTTCAATAAAATATCCACAAGCCCCATAAGGGCATACGAGCATTTGAGGAGTTTTTCATTTAGTTTAAAAGATTCCATGTCTTTAAACTGAGTATCTCTCTTTAGATGATTCCAAATTTCAGAGTTGACTTTCTGGGGGTGAATTTCTAAATTTGCAGGTCTGAAATATCTTTCTAGAATTTCTTTTAATCTTTCATCTGACAATTTTGAATTAAACAGCTGTTTAATTATGCCAGATACTTTGTTTGGCAATACATTGCCCACTTTATCAGTGACAGAGTATTCTTGTTCTAACAATTCTTCAAATTTATCGATTTCATCTTAATCTACTTCCAGTTCTAATTCTATCTCATTCTCAGCATTGTTATTGTTTCCCGACTTGGATTTTTTATTTTCACCTTGTTCATGATTCAGCAAATCGTTAATTTGTTGGTCAAGATTCATATCAGCTGCTCCCTTCTTCGAAATTCTAAGAATTGTGTACCTTTTTTGAGTGGCAGGGATATCAGAATCAGAATCGGAGAACGTTTCATCGTCAGAAGCTGATAAAGAGTGGATTCGCTTCCGGTCATCAACAGGTCTTTTGTTTACATCAGAAGTTTCTGGTTGTCGTAAACTCGCAAAAGAATTTGCAATCAGAAGTTGAAGTTCTTCGAACGTTTTTCGATGCATGTCATTCATTTCTGCTTTAAAATCTTCAAAAGATTGAGACTTAGATGCACTAAGCCTATCAGTTTTGTCAAGTTGTGACGAAATACTTTCATCATCCTTCTTACAAGAGGGAACGGACACGCTAGAAGAAGCGAATTCTGCACCGATGGCCTTAGAACCAATTTTAGAGCTGCCCTCAATCGTTTTGGAAGATTTTCTTCCTGTATCTTTATTATCAAAGAGGACACTAGCCATGTCAAAGCTAGTACTACTACCAGTAGTGGCAGTTTTCTTTGAGTAGTTTGAGTCCGCCATTTTGTTGCCCTCGTGGTTCGTGTCTCACAGGTAGACCCGATATTTCTTTTTGGGGGCAGATGAAATAGTCTAAAAGGACTAAAAAGCTTTTAATAAGCAAATTGAACTAATCTAGTTCAGGAAAAATTGACCAGAAAAGGTCATAAGCCAGTCGAATCTCTGTAAGATCGAGCGACTGAAAAATACGTGTTGTCTCTTCGATGGTTGACACGCTAATGATGGTTCTTGGCATGCGCATCTCACATGACCTCGAATATGACGTCATACAGTAAGACAGAAGTATGTATAGGATATTAACCTACCCGAGGTAGATATTATAAGAGAACACGCGAGCGAAGCCCAAGGGTTCTCTATCATATCAATCCGAGGGAGAGTGGGTTTATATCTGACATATACGTTCACCCTTAAATTTAATGGACTCTTCTAAAAAAAGGCAACAGTGATTGGATAATTGCTCGATATCACGTGCACGTGTTTGTTTATACGTCGCCATTTTGTAGTAATTGAACTGAAAGGTAACACATAATGGATAGTAAAACGAAGTCAGACGAATAATCAATCCTTTTTAGTCATCATATTGACGATGGAATAGATGTGAATGCAACTATGATGGGGATCTATACAAAGCCTGAAGAAAATTTGGATCAAAAGGCAATCTTTTCCGATAATTCTGACAATGAACCGTGACTGAAGGTTACTTTTACGTATGTTCAGAGAAAGATTTGACCGACTGTTTTGAATGAACTGTAGCCGTAGTCAAAAATACTCTACAAAGGAACTCTTGGGCGATAAATACTTTCAAGTCTTAGAGTGTGTGCAGAAATGATGTGGGCAGAAAGAAAATTCTGAAAGATATCTTAGACATGGACTGGAGTATATATGGATAACCGATTTAAATATGCCGATAAGTACGCCGTCTATTTCGGTCCTGAATGCTACAAACTGTACCATAACAATTTGTTTTTATTGTCAAAAGAATAAAATTTTATTTCCGTGTTCTTTGTATTATTTCGATCATCTACGTCATCAGCGGTTGATATGAGCCGAATATATCGACCTGTAATGACGTCATCAGCGGTTGATATGAAATATCAACCTGTCAGGACGTCATCAGCGTTGATATTAGCCGAATATATCAACCTCTGATGACGTCATGAGAGGTTGTTATAAGATATAACTGCTATGGACATCAACGAAAAAAACTACCGCCAGTTGTATATAAGATTGTGTCGACCCCCACACGTTTATTGCCCACATCAGTCCAGTCCGAGTAGAGCAGAGCGTTACCCCCCCCCCCCACCTCCACCATTCCATTTGTTCATTTATAGCCGGATAAGATAATATGGAATAAAATACATCTTTATGATCGCAAGGGAAATTTGTTTAACAAAGAGAGACAACATAAAATAGCCATTAAGTTCTGGGCCTTTTTTCTAAAAATCTTAACTAAAGATAAAATCCAAATTTTAGTAGATACTTCAATTTGGATTGGCTAAGCACTAAAATCAATCTAATATTATCCAATCAAATTAGTAAAATTTGGATTTGGATATTTATCTGACTTAAAATTTCATGAAACAGGCCCCTGGACATTAAATATATTATGTGAAACAGGACAACCGACAACAGTTTGTCCAGCTTAATGAAAAGCTTCCATAATCATCAAATATATCATGATATATATTAAAATGAACAACATGATTGCCCACATTAAAATATCGTGTTATTATTATAGCCTATTGTTTTAAACGGGATATACGAGGGGCTTCATAAATTACAAGAGTTGGTGAAGAAAATGTAGTTTAAACATTATTTTATCCAATAAACTGAATATAGTCCAGTCAATTTATGATTTTACCCCCACAAAATCGCAAGAAAAGGTTTTTGTGCATTTTTGTGTTTATTTGGGTGTACTTTATAAAATCCAAAAAGTTTAAACATTAACATTAAAATATGTAAATAGTCTTTGTTTGAATATGTCAATGGATTCAGAGTTCTTCAGGTTGCTATTAGAGGAGATTGAATTCCATAATTTAGGTGAAGAGTTTTGGACGGATCGCCTTCTCATTTGAAGGTTGGATTTTGTGATGACAAAAAGGTTTTTGAACTTCTGAACGGAGAGATCGACAATAATGTGGCTTTGATATTAATTCTCTTATGTAGTCTGGGGCCAAACCGTGTAACGCTTTGTAAGTCAACAGAAGAATTTTGTATTCAATTCGGGCTTTGATTGGCAGCCAGTTTACTTCGAGCAAGAGTTCATCACCAAATTTTGAGCTACGGAAAGTGGTAAAATTCAAGATGGCCGACATATGCCCAATCAATGTTCAAGAAAACCCTAAACTGTTGGGTTTAAGGCCCTAAAAATCATTATGAACATATAAATTGGTGCTTTTGGGGTAATTGTTTTCATTTAAAGATATAGCCAGTAGTGCTCAATGGTCCCTTAAATCGGTAAAATAAGTAAAATCCAAGATGGCCGACATTCGTCAAATCAATGTAGAAGAAAATTCTATAATTGTAATATGAACATGTTAATTAATGTTTATGGAGTCATTCTTTCATTTGAAGAAATATCCTGACGTGTTCGTAGGTTCCTTAAGGCGGTAAAATCTGGTAAAATTCAAGATGGCTGACATTTGCCTTATCAATATTAACGAAACCCTTAAACTGTTGGTTTAAGACCTTAAAAACGTATCGTGAACATAAAATATTAATGCTTTTGGGGTATTTTATTCATTAAAAGAAATAGCCAGTAGTGCTAACTAGTCCCTTAAAGCAGTAAAAATAAGTAAAATCCAGGATGGCCCACATTTGTCAAATCTATGTACAAGAAAATCCAAAATGTCCGCTTTAAGACCCTATAAGTCTAATATGAACATATAAATTAATAGTTTTGGGGTCATTCTTTCATTTGAAGATATTTCCAGTGGTTTCACGGGCAGTTTATAACCTCGTGGGGTTCCTCCCACTGCTAAAGATCCCTACGCGCAAGCGAATTATTCAAATAAAATTAAAACCATATGTTAGTCCCGAAATGACCTAGTTTGTGTCGAGTGGACGTTAAACCCCATTTCTCTCTCTCTCTCTCATGGGCCCTTTAAAGCCGTAAAATCTGCTAAACTCCAAGACGGCTGACATTTGCCTAACCAATGTAAACAAAACATCTAATGGCGTGGGAGTCATGAAACCAAGTAAACGTGCTGTTGGACAAAGTATCCTCAGACGCAATCCAAAATAATCAAAAATTGTGTTATTATTTGTCCATATCTTAATCCTTTTTTTCGCACCTACGGCGCTCGATTCCATAATGTCATTATTCTTCCACTCTCCTATGGTCTTAAACTATCGCATCACTATCATATTTACGGTTATAGTGTATTCACCAGTTAGTAGTACGACTAGTGAGTGGGTCGTTGGGTTTGGTCTGCAAAACAGGTAGAATCAATAGGAAGGCCCCTAGATTCTGTCCCATTTTTTATCCCCAAGCCCAATCCAAAATAGTCAAAAACTCTGTTATTATACGTCCATATTTGAAATATGTTCTTGCATAAGAATTTGCTCCCATGAATGAACTCAAATTCCAGGCAATTGACTAAAATTTTCATGCCCAGTCGCAAATAATTAATCTGATATTATTCCACTCCTCTGTGATTTTATACTATCTCAGCGCAATTATATTTACGGTTATAGTGAATCGCTCTGTTAGTAGTACCGGTAGAGCATTGGGCGACAGAATACTACTGTTCTGTCAACTCTCACAAAACAGACGAAATTGATAGACGGATCCCAAGGACTGTACCATTGACTGACATTTCAGATCCTGTCGTTCACAATAATTTGCCCACGACAATAATCTCAAAAGCCATGATGTTGACTCAAATTGTCTCCCCTTCGGATTACTGAGTGTTATAGCCACTGTCCCTAAGGGGGTGGTGGGCTGGATGGCTAAATGGTTAGCACGTGCGTGCTGTATCATAAATCCTGCTATTAAGTCAACTGGCGTGGTTTCGAATCCCCGGTTGTACGTGGCAATGAGTGGGGTCGCCTATCCAATCGCGTGGGTTTTCTCCGGGTCCTCCGGTTTCTTAAGACCCCCAACAATGAAAATAATATATTCCGATGGCAGTAGTGCGGATGCAAAATTGGTAACGTCTATCGAGAAAACCAAGTTATACGTGTCTGAAATTGACTTTAAGAAGAGCACAACCGTTTGCAACTGGCAACTCTGACTCCGACTCCATTGTCAGTGATATTGTGTCTACTTCTCATCCGATCCTTGGAGACGATTGGACAACCATCAACGGAACCAGTTTCAACTGAAAGTCCAGATATACATCTACAAATTACTGAAACCGAATAAAAACATCCTTTAAGATACTTTCACTTAAAATTATTCTCAATACAGATCTATATTTCGTTTCGTTTTTTATACTTTCGATGACCTATATTACATCAAGATCTGACAAATTATAGTCGGTGTTCACGCCAAGAGGTCAAACGAGCGCCTTTTGACCCTATGACGTCAGACATTGATTAATCAATCAGCGCTGACGTTTCTAGTGGTTTACCCACAGGTCAAGAAGTCGCCGTAACAGACCGTCTCATTGGCTAATGCCTCACATCATCCCAAACACGTCAATGGTAACAACTCTTCCAGATCCTAGTGTAGTGAAGACAAGACTAAAAGATAGGCTGGCACTGCCAGGCAGGATACGCCCACATTTTCGAGAGATGGATAGAGAACAAGCAATACCGAAAGTGATTTTTCCTACATCATTAAGTTAGAATTTGATATGTGCAAATATCGAAATGAATTAAGATCTTTGGGTTATAAAGGTACATTTCAGTAGGCTTCAAATTCGACTTGGGATCATGTTGCTAAGTGGGTAAGATGCTGGCTCGGTAGCCTTGAGATTGGGTGTTTGATCCCTGCATTGGGTGACAAAGTTCATCTAGATTTTCTGGCGTGGTTACCCCTTGTTGGTGATGAAGGATAGATGGCTTGACAAGAACAGCTGTCAATTTTGGTTCGATTTTTACGAAATACGACCTCAACCTTCATTACGATGTAACGGTGATATAATCAAACGGTTTTTAAAATGGGATAATAATTTTGACCTCCAGTGGGACCTCAAACTAAAAAGGGTGATTTTTCGTACAATCAGGGGTCATAATTCAGGAAGTTACGAATCAATGGGCGCAAATATCGAAAGGAACCAAGATCTTCGGGTTATAAACATGCATGTCAAGTTTCATCAAAATCGGTTCAAAATTGTAACCTCTATAAGGTCCACAACCTTGATATAACATATTTTCACACTAATCGCGTACAAAATTTGTCTGTCCATTTGGGTCCGATTTTCACAAAATTTGAACTCAGCCTTCATTACCATGTAACGATGATATAATTAAACGGTTTTTTAAATCGGATGATAATTTTGACCTCCAGAGGGACCACAAGCTAAAAAGCGCGATTTTTCGGACAATCAGGGGCCATAATTCAGGAAGTTACGATCCGATGGCCGCAAATATAGAAAGGAACCAAGATCTTTGGCTTATAAACATACATGTCAAGTTTCATCACAATCGGTTCAAAATTGTGATCTCTATAGGGTCCACAACCTTGAAATAACATATTTTCACACTATTCGCGTATAAACGGCGGCCATTTTGTATGTCAATTTTGGTCCGATTTTCACGAAATTCTAACTCAACCTTCATTACCATGTAACGGTGATATAATCAAATGGTTTTTTTTAAATCGGATAATAATGTTGACCTCCAGAGGGACCACAAGCTAAAAAGGGCGATTTTTCGGACAATCAGGGGCCATAATTCAGGAAGTTCCGATCCGATGGGAGCAAATATCGAAAGGAACCAAGATCTTGGGGTTATAAACATGCATGTCAAGTTTCATCACAATCCGTTCAAAATTGTGACCTCTATAGGGTCCACAAGCTAAAAATATGATATTTCGTACAATCAGGGGCCATAATCCATGAAGTTTCCATCCGATACATGCCAATATCGAAAGCAGCCGAGATCTTATGGGGATAAACCTATATTTCAAGTTTCGTCAAAATCGGATAAGAATTGTGACCTGTAGAGAGTCCACAAACAAATTGTGGACGGACGAACAGGGGCGACGACATAATACGTCCACATGAAAATGTGGGCGTATAAAAAAAGAAACGAAATAGGATCAGATTGAATTATTCTACGCTGCTTACGAAACCATTTGACGCTCTTCCGTGCGTTTGTTTTGAACGGACAGTACCAGACTATGTGACCTACAAGCTTGTGATGTAAACCACGCCCTATGACATGCCATATCAATATGATTTACGGTGTGGTTCCTCGTTATCAATATGATTGTATTCCTATTTTATACAAATTGACATCAAACGGAGTGGTCGATTTCTCTTTAAAAAGCTCAGTCTGTATGTTTGTCTGGGGGCCTGGTAAATATTCCTTCCTGAAACCACCACTACGTGGGGGGGGGGTGTCAATGAGTCAACTAGCGTGGTTTCGAATCCCGGTTGTACGTGACAAGGAGTAGGGTCGTCTGTACAATTTGTAGGTTTATTCCAGGTTCCCACACTGCGAAAGACCCCTACGTGCAATCGAATTATGGAAGATAAATGGGACCATATTTTTTCCGAGACATGACCTAGTTTGGTTTGTCCGCCTGTCAGTCCGTCCGTCCGTCTGTCGATCACACATTTTGGGACACAATAACTTTCTTTCTAATTAAGCTAGAATGTTCACAATTGGTGTAGGGGGGTTGGGATGGCCTAGTGGTCTAGAGTGCCGCGCTTCGACCTCTAAATGGCCGGTCACCTCTGGCTTGCGGCTGTGGTTTCGAGCCCTGGTGTGAGCGTATGTGGCATGGAGATAGGGGCGCCTTCTCAACCTCGTGGGTTTCCTCCGGGCACTCCGGTTTCCTCCCACGGCTAAAGACCCCTACGCGCAAGCGAATTATTGAAATAAAATTGAAACCATATGTTAGTCCCGAAATGACCTGGTTGTGTTGAGTGGACGTTAAACCCCATTTCTCTCTCTCTCTCTCTCTCTCACAATTGGTGTAGGTGTTCATTGGGTCAATGCCTTGATGGAGTGTTATGATGAGCATTTTCTGCTTTGGGTAAGCAGACATAAGCAATTTGACTGGTTGATGTTTGAACGTGAAATAAAATTAAACCATATGTTAGTCCCGAAATGACCAAGTTTGTGTCGAGTGGACGTTAAATCCCATTTCGCCCCCTTTTTCGCTTTAGGACACGATAACTTGAATTCTAATTGAGTGACGAAACTGGATGTTTAGTTTCATTACACCAATACCTTGACTAAGTTCGATAATGAACATTTACGCTCAAGGTAAGCAGAGCGTCAATGAAATGAAATGAAATGTTGTTTAACGTGCTACTCTTCTGCAACTAACCTGGGCTAATGGAAGACGCGTATACGCCATGCAGTGTGCTGAGGGAAATTTTGCCCGGGCAGCGGCGCTACGACCTGTTCTTATATCATATTCCAACGGCCAAGGGATCTTTAACGTGCACGCCAATGTGTACACGAGACCTTGGTTTTTCGTCCTATCCGAACGACTAGTCAGCTGTCCTTGTCAGGCCCTGCATTCTGCACCACTGACAAGAGGAAATCACGCCGGAAAGTCTCGGCCAATGCAGGGATCGAACAGCCGACCTCCAGGCTAGCGAGCGAGCGCCTTACCCACTTAGCCACGTGATCCCCCGTAAGCAGAGCGATAAGCAATTTGATTGGTCGAGACTTTGGGACACGGAATTTTTTGGAGTTTCTGAGGATGTGGCCGGCTAAGAATACTCCTAAGAAATCATTATTGTTGGCGAAATATTTGGGGCTGGGGGGGGGGGGGCTAAGCACCCCCACACACCCCCCCACCCCGGGGCTACGGGCCTGTCGTTGTTTCGATCACATACTTGTACGTGGCATGGAGTAAGGTTGTCTACTTAATCTCGTGGCGTTTCTTCCGGGTTCCTCCCACTGTAGAAGCCATTAGAACAATCCCTTCTTGAAGTAAAATGGTACCACGTGTCAGTCCGGAAATGACATAGCTTGTCGTGACTGGGTCTCTCACTGACTTGAATACATTGGGGCGATCCGCGTTGTTGAATTGTGGATCAGAACCTAAGAAATAAAACTTTTTGGTTCAAGAAAACTTTATTGAGATCGCAGAACTGAGAGGAATTTACAAAGGCGTGTTTAACAAAGAAATGCTTTTTTTGGTTGTAATAAAAAACGTGTAGCTGTCAATTTGCTGGATGTGTATTTGCGTTCCGGGTGCGATGTGAGTGGGGTGGGGCAATCGGTTAATGTTGCACAGGCCCCGTCCTAAATTACCCCACACAACACGAATAAATGTAGTGTTCTGCAGTTAAAGGTCTTTAGATTTGTTGATTTTTTTGCATACTTCCGGTGTATGATTCATCCAGTTGGTCATTATACTGAAATTATAAAAAATACATTGGTGGTGAACAATTATCATTTAATCTAATGCTGACTTGCAGAAAATGGAATGACATGGGGTTTAACGTCCTTCTTTTCGGCATCTAACCGGGGCTAATGGAAGACGCGCATACGCCATACAGTGTGCTACGAGGGAAATTTTGCCCGGGCAGCGACGCTACGGTCTACTCTTATATCGAATTCCAACTGCCAAGGGATCTTTTACGTGCACGCAAATGTGTAGACGGGGCCTGTTTTTCGTCCCAGCCGAACGAAATGACATGAAATGAGCTATTGGAGAATGCCAACGCATTGTCGGTCAGTTCCGAACCCAAGAGGTAAAGTTACAGTGGAAGTAAGTTATGTATAGTTGGCAATAGACATAAATGAAATCAAAACAAATGGGAGGGGGGGGGTAACACCCTTCTGTTCTGTTTCGACAGGTCTAATGAGGCCGGTATACGCCATATCGTGTGCTAAAGAGGACAATTTTGCCTGGACAGTAGCGCAGCGGACGTTTCTTATATCAAATTCAAGCTGTCAAGGAATCTTTTACGTGCACACATATTTGTACACTGGACCTCTGTTTGATTGTCCCTCCCGAAAACTATACGTTGTCCCATGCCAGGCCGGAGAATTCAGATGAACTTTCTCGATCAACACAGGGATCCAACTCGGGGTCTTAAGTTTAGCGAGCCAAGGTCCTACTTTAGCCGCCTCTCAACTCGCCTGAAACTCCATACATGGTTTAATATTATCAGCAAAATATTTACTTGTGACACAACACTGATCACCACTATCGCATACAGCTGCTCCCACTTCATCACTGTAACAGCTTACACGGCAAACACCCATAAATGTATCACAGACTGAAAAAGAAGGGTAGGGATGTTTCATTAGGTTGACAGTTTTCACGATAAACACCGATCTCAGACTGAAAAGGAAGGGTTGGACAAAAACCGTCAAAACCGATCACAGACTGAAAAGGAAGCGTTGGGGTATTTTAAGACGATTTTAATCCGAATCTGTCGTACATGGCATGAAACCAGTAAAAAAGTTTCTGTTCCAACCACGTTGATGCCCGTCTTCCATTAGCCCAGGTCAGGTGCAGAAGAGTAGGACGTTAAACCCCATTTCATTCCCACCACGTTGATGAAGAATAGTATACACCATGCAGTGTGCTATGAGGGCAGTCGTGCTTCGCCGGTGGCATTGCCGTCTAGTCGTCGGCGCTTTATTTCCGCGAGATCCTGTTTCTCGTGCGTTTCACATCAATAAGGGTGCGCATCGCGGGAAAATCCCGAGACACGTTCTCGGCCAATAACCCCGGACCTCCTGGGTAGTAAATCAAATATTGTCAGCGAATCCCCCAGACACGTACTCGGCCAATAACCCCAGACCTCCTGGGTAGTAAATCAAATCCGTGTCAGCGAATCCGCGTGCTTCCTGAGATTTGTAAGTTCTGGGCTTGTTAGAAAACTCTTAAAGCTGCCTCCCAGGATAATTGATCCCCGTGCGAACAGGGAATCGAAAAAAGGAAAGCGAAGTTAATGTTAAGTGTATAAGAAGTACTGGAAGTAAATTAATTTCAAAGTTGGCAAAAATGTAATTATATACAACGGAATGAACTGTACACTTACCTGGGTCTGAGAGAATGGTTTTTAGAGTTGTTGCAGCTTCTGTAACTGGAAATATATTAATAAACAATATGTTATAGTGTCTCCATGCTGATATTAAAGTATCCGCCACTTTCAACATATTTTATCCAATTTACCGAATCTGTACTACGCATAGCTCGGGTTAAAAAATATGAAATTGCCGTTTTAAGCATCCGCATGTATAATTGACGATGCAGAGACGGAGCCGTGGAAGGATGTCGAGAGGACATTGGGTTTAATGTTCTGTTTTTCAACATCAAACTGGGATAATAGGAATATGCTGTGCTATAAGGTAATATTTTGGCCGGGATTTTCCTAGTCTTTATCGAATTTGAACGGCCTAATTCAAACGTCCCTACTTCACTGACAAGGAGAAGCTGGACTGGAAGCATACATGAAACACCGGGGTCGAACCCCGCACGCCTTGGTTTACACACCGAAGTACCATTGGTGGTTCTAAGGAGTGAAAACCCCGTTAATGTGCTTTCATTGCCCATTGAAAAGTTTCACGAGGAACCAAATATGTATCATCCTAAGGCAATTAGCCCAATAAAATTGGGGGTGGGTGGCCTAGTGGTCTGGACTGCCGCGCTTCGACCTCTAGCTGACCGGTCACCCTGGCTTGCGGTTGTGGTTTCGATCCCTGGTGTGAGCGTATGTGGCATGGAGATAGGGGCGCCTTCTCAACCTCATGGGTTTCCTCCGGGCACTCCGGTTTCCTCCCACTGCTAAAGACCCCTACGCGCAAGCCAATTATTGAAATAAAACTGAAACCATGTTAGTCCCAAAATGACCTAGTTAGTGTTGAGTGGACGTTAAAACTCCATTTCTCACTCTCCCCAATAAAATGCTCTTCTTTCTTTTTTTTCTTTTAAAAAGCTGTATTCAAATCTACCCCTAATATCAGTTGATTCACTCTTTAGGGGCTAAACAATTGTGTTTTATTTAATCTAATCCTAAATATCAGATGAAACATACATTAGGGCCAAAAGGGGGTCCAAATATCATTTAAACTCTGTGTTTCCCATCAACAATTGAAAATTCATGCCTTTGGCTACCTTTGCAACACTTCATACTGAGCCAACTATTTTGGATTTATAATTTGAGTTAAGCGATAATTTCATATTTTCTAAGAAAGTCAAAACATATTTATTTCTGTCTTTTGCGTAACAGGTTGTCAACTCACAATAATACAATCATAGGCATTATTTCCCACACTTAAAAATCATTCCCACCGGAAATAATAACACAATTACCTCCCTTGAAGTTGAAAATGATATTTTTGCCAATTTCTCGACTGGCAATAATGAATTATAGGATTTTTCTTTAACAAGGTGGGACTGTTTATAGATACCATCTATCTTAAAGGCTCAATACCACTCTTGTTGTAACTGAATAATACGCCCCAATCTTTATTCGGCTCAACAAATTATATTATTTTACAATATTCCAATTAATTGATGATGATACAAATTTTATCTTAACACACTTAATTTAAAAAATTGGAAAAATTCAACAAATGATTTGAAAAGCCTAACGTAAACCTTTTCAAATGTGACTTGGGTTTTAAAATATTTTCGATCCCTCTGGACAAGTGAAATATAAAGTAATGGATAATTTACACAACAGGTAGGACACTTAAACTTCTAGTACTTAGAATAAGGCTATTATTTATTTTCTGGAGCTGCCAAGCCAGCAAGAGTGTTATTGTCCCTTTAAGGCTTTATTTGGATTCATTTTAAAAATATAACTTAATAAAATAAAAAAAATGAAATCCTCGCTTTAAATAATCAAAGACATTGTCGTGATATTCCAGAGTCGTTTCCGCGAATATACAAGTTTACCAATAAAATATAGAATATACAAGTTTACCTATAAAATATAGACTATATAAGTTTACCAATAAAAAAGAATGTACAAGGTTGCCAATAAAAATATAGAATATATACTATATAAAAGTTTACCAATCAAATGAATTGTAACATCTAAACTTACCACTTTCAGATTCTTCCACGGGCTTGTTTCCGGGATTATTTTGTCGCAATATAGAATGTAAAGGTCTGTTTCCAAATCTGGTTTTTTTAGATCTAGATCTGGCCGCTTCTGACTCCAAAACAATGACAAAAGCCACAAATACAACAAGGGCTACAGAGAGATTCATGATCAGTTGTCTTCGTGATATATGATCAAGCTCGAACACAAGATATGTATGATAAAGACCTAAAATATAAGCCAGTATTTATACAAATAATCTGTTCGAAGTGGGCGATTTAATTAAATTATTAATTAGTACACAAATTCTTTGAAATGTAGCTGGACACCATTTGGAAATACTGTTATTGGGGTATTACCACTAAAACAACCATTATTTATTTGAAATATTGTACATTATTTCTGATCTGACTAATTATTATAGAAATAAAAACACTAATAAAGAAATTGATGAACGTAAATAAAACAATTAACCGTTCATCATTAAATACATGTATATTTAGTATTAACGGGGAGAACATGTGTTGGATATATATATATATATATATGACCTACATAGACGGAGAGATATAATGTCTGTTCGTTATGTACCGAGAAGAAATTGGAAAAGAATTTCTTTCACCACAATCCAGTAAAGGGATGCCTACAGGACTCCTAACTCAAAATATTCCGCTTAAACCCTGTAGCGTTTTTCATAATTAGCATAAAGATGGCCGCCAAGTTTACTTTCTGGCCTTCATATCTTGGAAACGGTTCGTTTTAGAGCATATAAATGTTTTATCATTATGTCATAGTGTATCTTTGTATATATTTTATTATATGATTTATGTTAATCTAGTAATTGACCAATGTCCGAATTGTTTATACTTAATGCAACGATATATATATTACGTAATTATAGTTAATCCGCGTTCTTGCCATGTCCATATCTTCTTCTGTATTTAAACATCTGTTTCCTATGTGCAATTTAACATCTTATCAAATATCATTATATAATTATTTTAGTCCTAAGCTTGTATATATGTTCTATATTCTAATGTAACTTCAGTCTGGTGACCGGCTCGCCCTAGCGATACCTATCTCGTTATTGTGACCGTTAACCAGTTTTGGACACTCGTTTATTAAAAGTACAATTTTAACTATTTATCTGAGTTTTCGTCGTTAGTGTTGGAATAAGCTACAACCCCCAGAAAGCAACACTACCGCAATTGGTGGGGAAAGCGGGCAGAGTATTTAGTTACTCATATTTTCCGGTAAACCCTCACTACGAGTCAAGTCACAACAACATGGATATGGAACGCTATTTTCCAGCAGCAGCTTTAGCCGTCATCAGGTATACGGACACGTTACCTGTAACTTGGAGCCTGAGACAGGATAACAGTACCACAGAAATATGTTTTAAATGGAGCAATTCAACTCATCGTAATCCGGAGAAGAAGCATCGTTCTTCAGCAAAGAAAGAGCGTGATCAACGGCGTCGTCAAGAATTTCTTACTAGGAAAAGTGACTCTCAGCAGGTATCGTTAATTTCTTCAAAACGAAGTGATACAAATAGGCCCAAGGTGCCTAAAACTGTTGAAGTAGCCGTTGAGACTGACTCATTGCCTTTGGTTTCGGTGGGAACAATGTGTTCTGTGGAAAGTGTGAATCAAGGTTGTCAAAAGGACATCGGAGGACCAGTGAATATAGAGGGCGTAAGACTAAATCGATGGACTAACAATACAAATGTGAATGCCGATGTAAACTACCTTCGCAAACGGGACACAGCGACCAAGTCGACCCAGGAAGTTGTCCGAAAACGAATTAAAAAGGACAAACAGGAATACTTGATTCGTTGGAGGGGTCTCTCAACATCGGCGAATTCGTGGGTGTCCGAGAATGATTTGGATGATTTTGCTAAAGTATACATAAAGGACCATGCGGAAAGAATACCCGGACGCGAGTTACCTGACCCGTCTATCGCTCAATATGACCAGCATGTTGCATATCTGCAACATCATCATGCACGAATGCGACATATTATGTGCCACAATGATCGGACTTATCCCTAATTTGATTGAGAATTTGTGTAAATATTATCTTTTATAATTTTTGTTAATTGTTTTTCTTGCATGTCCATGTAAATTTTTGAATTATGTTCATACCGATACTTTACTTTCTGGTTTTGACGATTTCTTTGTTAATCCATATAATTAAAACGAAATTGTTAATGGGATATGGTGGGTCTCTCATCTACACAGCAATGTGTATAAGTGCTAGAAAGTCCAAGTGTTCGCGTCACTTGTTCTTCAACCCAGACTGGTCACATCACATTAATTATTTTTCTCATCCACAGAAAGACAATTCTGCTTTCTTTCCAAATGGATCATGATTTGTTCCCCTCATTATTATTTCATATAAGTTAGGTCAAAAGAAAACTTCCCATACTGTACTGATATTATAATTATTGAGATTATAAAGTGTTGCATTAATATTTCATTTATATGTACCTTTTAAGTTCACCATTTGTAAATTTACATGGTTAATTCCTTCGTGTTATGTTTAGTATGTCGTATTTAGTAGGTTTTATTTTATTAATTGGATTAGTCTTTAATCAATTAGAACACCTACTGTGTGTGATTTATTGTTTGCTTTTAAGGAGAAAAGCGTTTTTCGTGGTGACGGGGTGTTGTCATAGTGTATCTTTGTATATATTTTATTATATGATTTATGTTAATCTAGTAATTGACCAATGTCCGAATTGATATCTCACTAATCTTTCAAGTCTTTTAACTGTTTGAGTTTATACTTAATGCAACGATATATATATTACGTAATTATAGTTAATCCGCGTTCTTGCCATGTCCATATCTTCTTCTGTATTTAAACATCTGTTTCCTATGTGCAATTTAACATCTTATCAAATATCATTATATAATTATTTTAGTCCTAAGCTTGTATATATGTTCTATATTCTAATGTAACTTCAGTCTGGTGACCGGCTCGCCCTAGCGATACCTATCTCGTTATTGTGACCGTTAACCAGTTTTGGACACTCGTTTATTAAAAGTACAATTTTAACTATTTATCTGAGTTTTCGTCGTTAGTGTTGGAATAAGCTACAACCCCCAGAAAGCAACACTACCGCAATTATATTAAAGTGATACCAAAGAATCGGGAAAAAGTATTACCAGGACGCCACAACGTCCTGGTGTGACGTCACACTGACGTTGTTGTGGCGTCAGTTCACTGCTTTGATACTGAATAAGTGAGTTTGACGTGAGTTCGGATCTAGTTTGTTTTAGTGACTGAGTTTTCGCCAGATAATTGAAGCTTTGTTTTACTCATTTTTTGAAAAAAAGTCATATTTCGCCATGGATAATACCCCCGTCAGACCGGGATTGCGTCCTTACTGTGCTTCTACTGCGCATGGTCGCAGAGCGAGTCAAGATCGCCATAAGCGTGGTAAAAGCGGGGTGTAAACAGTAGATATCGTGCTGTGGTCTCCATGGTTGCCAATGATCGCCGAGCCATGACGTTTGTTTTGAACATGCTCATATGATCTGGAAAGCTGCGAGAACGTGATGGGGTCGCAAAGGTCCTTACTGCGCTGATACGACAACAAATTGCCAAGATCACCATAAGCGTGGTGGAAACGCGAGATATCGTGCTGTGGTCTCCATGGTCGCCAATGATCGCTGAGTCACGGCGTTTGCTTTGAGTATGTTCAAAGCAAATGCCAAGGTTCTGGCATATTACCTGGAAAGCTGTGAGAACGTGGTGGCGTCAGTAACATCTCTATGTTAAGCGTGGTAACATCTCCATGAACATAGTACACGCGACGTACACACGTAGCAAAGACGCTGCGAAAATTGTAACATTTGCAACGGTGGCTTCATGGCGTCTTCACAATAAACCCTCACGTGTCGGCCGCGACCCAACCAAGCGTTCTGAGTCCTTATGGCGTTGGTGCGATGATTCCACTACTGTTGCGCGATTGCATCACGACCTCATGGGGCTACCTCTAAGCATATGGCGATGTTACGAGGTTCCCACTACGTGTATGGAGTTCTTAATACGACCATGGCGCGGTTACCAAGTTTGCATCACTCGCCTATGGCGACCATGCTGTTCATGTACGACTCGCTTTGAAAACGGGCGATTCAAAGGTCATCTTGGAATTTCGAAACAAAATCTAACCAGCTTATATAGTCGCCGTGATCACGCGGTGGAAACGCGCGTGAAGTCCAGATAAGCCGTGTGGTTGAACGACGCGGGTTCGCGATGACCGCCGTTGCAAAGCTTATAGATCTCAATAGAAACGCCATACGCGCGGAGAGATCGTGACGAGCCCGCTGCGAAAATGCTGTATAAACGCACAGGTCGCAGTAAGAACGCGACTTTTTAAGTCAGTAATTTTGGGACATTTTTCAGCGTTGTGTTCACGCTTGCCGACGACCTTGTGTATTTCCAGGCCGCCGTTCGGTCTCAGTAGGGTCACCACTCCTGCCTGACGGGTGCATAATTTGAGGCGATAACCTGAATAATGGTGTGGATGTTGTCAGCTCACCACCAAGGGAGCGAATGGAATCAATCCGGCTGCTCAGCTTTGCGAGTTGGACATTACGGCCACCCCAAATGTTCATGTGCACGTACAGTGCAGAGAGAATTTCACTCACCGGCGCAATATTATAAGAGATCGGAAGAGAAAGCAACCTGCAGATCCGCCACCACAGAAGATCATGGTTAAACGTCGATCCCAAAACTCGGGAGGTTTTGACTATGGCAATCGATGCCTCCTATGTGGTAGTCAAGCAAAACTAACTGATACGAAACCGTTAAAACGATGAATATGCAAATGTTATTGTACAATGCATGCTTGGAGCGGAATGATGAATGGGGAAGGGCAGTGTTGGGTAGAATTGAAGATCTACACGCCGCAGACGCCATTTATCACCGGGTCTGTAATGTTAATTTCAGAACACGTAAAAGTGTTCCCATCAGGTTTGTTAACTGTGGTGGTGATTCTGCACAGGACCCAGTGACGTCCGGACCAAAGACATGGATAGAGAAAATGCCTTTCTAGTAGTTGTAGAGGATCTGTGTGCGAATCCTGGCGAGAAGAGGACAATCTCTGAATTGGTTACTGAAATGGGTAAAATTACTGACAATCCATACACAAATAGGTACATGAAAATAAAACTTGTAGAGAAGATGGGTAAACGCATAATCATAAGCAACGTGAACGGGCGAAATGACGTGGTGACGTCCAATGAAACAGCGGCTCAGATTCTTCAAACATTCTATGACATTCCCAGGAAGGAAGACACTCAATCTGATGAAGAAAGATTCATAAAAAAACAGCAGCCGCTCTAATTCGAAGGGCAATAATTAGCAAATATATTACACATTCCAAAGAATTCTATCCGGAGACTGAATATTTGAAATCAGTAGATAGTATGACAGATTTTCTGCCCAATTTATTGACTTTATTTTTGCAGGAATTATATGTGGGGACAAAATAGCCTCACTGGGACAGTGTCTGATTGAGGCTGCCCGCCCCGGGCTCTATTGGTCCCATTTCAAGTTGGACTAGCTGTCCAGTTGCATCGTGTTTATGGTTCAAGATTTTTAATTGACAATTTGAATCACTTTGGACTGTGTTCTTCCTAATCAGAGGTACTGAATTATGAAATGAGCGCTTCCAATCAAGTGACCATGACTGCCGAATTGGATACACGGACAGAAACAACCTGACCAACCACATGATCCCCAGCCATACGATTCTCGCACCCTGAATAGAAATTCAAGCCTTTCAACTGACCAGTCAGAAATTTCAAAACATCAGTCAAGTCCTGAAGTTGAAATGCCACCTCAACTTCAACATTCAGAGGATTCTACAATCAATGCGTCAGTAGCAAGGCAAATTTTACAAACATCATGTGGGAATTTCCGACAGTGCGTTTATGATAATGCAGATGGAAATCACTGCATGTAATGGGAATGGTAGAGACCAGACCGTTACACCAGAAATAAGATCCCGGTTGCAGCTTAAAGTGATAATTTCATATTTTCTAAGAAAGTCAAAACATATTTATTTCTATTTTTTTTGCTCAAAAGGTTGTCAACTCTTTATTATACGATCATGGGCAATATTTCAGAGGGATTAAAATCGTTGACACAGAAAATAATAACATAATTACTTCCCTTATTTTCCCATTCCCTTCCATGCAATGGCGATCTTCAAACGTTTGAATTTGAATATGATATTGTTGACAATTTCTCAACTGGCAACAGTGAATTATAGGATTATTCTTTAACAAGGTAGGCGTGTTTATAGATACCATCTTTTTTAAGGGTTTATTTTAATATATTTTAAAAATATAACTACAAAATATGAAATTGCCGTTTTAAGCGGGAAACGAATGTTTCCAGGCGAATACTGAAGTCCAATTGAAATTTCAATTGAAAATTCGTATTTAGTGTTTTCAAACTACCGCCAATGGACATGAATGTACCCTAGTCGTTACTTTCGACCAACCTTTACTAGTAGTATACTAACCCAGTTCTCAGTTTACTAGTAATACACCAACCAAGTACACAGATTACTAGAAGTACAACAACCAAATACTCAGTTTACTAGTAGTACACTAACCAAGTACTCCGTTTACTAGTAGTACAACAACCCAGTTCTCAGTTGACACTAACCCAGTAGTTTATTCACTATTGTATTTTCGTCCGTTGCCCATGGGAACCACTTTCATAGTGAGATCACGGAGAAATTTGTGAACATTTTGAGAATTTTTTGATGCATACACTTAACGTTTAAGTCGCATCATTTTTGTCTTGATTCCACATGTGGGACCCCTTCAGACCACCAACGTTACCACTAGAGGATGATGAATCCATCTATTAACCACCATTAGACAAAGTTAATGCTTGACCACTGATTGAAAAATCTTTATACACCTAGACGGATGATCACTAGATCGCAAAGACCCTTGTTTGGAATATGTTACTCTCTCTTAGCTGATAGACATGATTTATTGTCAAATTAATTCCTAAAATTGGAAATTAGATATTTGCTTCAATCGCAAGAAACAAAAACTACAAGTTCTGAAAAGATTTGCTGTTGTCATTTGGTACTTGAAAAAAAAAACCCAAAACACTTCAACATGTGAACTGTAGTTGAACTCTTTGATTATTTACACTTTTTTTACTTTGTAATTTTGATATCCCAGTTATTATGTCTTAAAGATACTCCTCGCAGTGTTCCGTTTGATTAGAGGTAATCCCACTACTCACTGCTGTAATGAGTGGATACAAAGGCATTTTATAGCTGAGGCGCTGGCCTCCTCGCCAAAAATTCAAAGAAGTTGAACAAATAAAACGGGAGAAAAATACTAAAACCGATGAGAAAAATGAAATGTACCCTAGGTAGGGAGGGCCCTAAAGGCAGACAAAGGGGCCCCTCGTCTGACAAAAGGGCACCTCTGGCCAAGGGAAAGGGCCCCCGAGTCCGAGTCAATTATTTTCTTTACACTGTTACTGTCGAATCCACTACGGAATGAGAATGCAGTCATTGCACTTGTATGAAAATCATCAATCAAGACACCCCCCCCCGCCCGGAACCCCACGAATAAGGGCCCTCAAAATCGCATAGCCTCCGCCATAATAAACCTTAAAACGCCCCTGAGTGGATATTGCTGTTTTAAATTTTGATTGGTCAGTAGTCCGACTTAAAGGGCCAATGACAGTCTTCGTCTGGAAATGGAGACCGTTAAAGTATACAGTATCTGGATAAAACCAATTTTTTTTCTATAAAAATAATATGTAGGTGAAATTTCCCTTTTGTTATCAAGTACAGTACATGTCATTCACTGTAGAGACCTCAAGAAACAGGAATCGATTATCAGGTCACCCAATGAAAAAATTGATCCGAAATCTTAAAAGGGTTACGTGTCCGGATAAGCAGTGTTGACGTTCACGTCCAAACGACATCATATTTTGAGCTGAAATTTTGAGACATGGTAAATACACCATGCCTCTATATTTTGGTCCATAAATACTTGAGACTGTTCTTATCGGGATAGTCCCTTTAACAACCAATGACTAACTGCTTTACAAAAGCCTTACATTTAAAACGAGTGCCAATATTGGACCAAATATGTTTACATAACGTTACGTCATGGCTCACGATTTTATTATGCAGAATACTACATGTAAAACTGATTGCGTGACAAACGAGGCTATCAAGTCGAATGAAATGTAAACAATGCTGTTTGGAAACGGACATACTTTCACCGTTTTTAATACCTTAAATCACTGTCCATTGTTTTAGGGAAGACCTAGAGTAAACGTAGAACTGTCATGTTGATTGAACGGGAAGAATGGAATCAATCACTCAAAATTCAAGAATCGGACGTCAATCCAGCAATGGGCAGAGAGGGATTTCTCTGACCATTGCTTCTGGAATATGTGTTTTAAATGGTTTATGCCATTCAGGAGACCACCGTCACGACTGGTCGCAATAATTTTTATCTTGTAAATCAGGCCCGGGACTGTGCAGCTCAGTTTACGCTTACAGCTGACTCCCCTCCCCGCAACACATTCACATGATTTGATGTACTTATTTTATTACTTGCAGTGTCTGTTCAGTCTGGGGGCTGGGATAGCCTAGTGGTATAGAGTGCCGCCCTTCGACCTCTAGCTGTAGCTGGCCGGTCACCTCTGGCTTGCGACTGTGGTTTCGATCCCTGGTGTGAGCGTATGTGGCATGGAGCGCCTTCTCAACCTCGTGGGTTTCCTCCGGGCATTCCGGTTTCCTCCCACTGCCAAAGACCTATACGCGCAAGCGAATTATTGAAATAAAATTGAAACCATATGTTAGTCCCAAATGGGTAATTAAGGATGATTATTTGAAATATCAGATCATTCCCCTCGATAATGTGAAGATGAATGGGAATATACCCAACACATGTTCTCCGTTAATACCAAATATATTTAATGATAAACGGTTAATTGGTTTATTTACGTTCATCAAATTCTTTATTGATATTTTTATTGTCCCCCGCCTTTCAAACAAAGCAGGGGACTATTAAATAAGTTTGTCTGTCTGTCCGTCACACTTTTTAGGACACAATAACTCTCTGCTTAATTGAGCTAGAATGTGCACACTTGGTGTAGGTGTTTATTGGGTCAATGCTGTGGTGGAGTGTGAAGCTTATCATTTTCTGCTCAAAGGGACAATAACACTCTTGCTGGCTTTGCAGCTCTAGAAAATAAATAATAGTCTTATTCTAAGTACTAGATATTTATTTGTCCTACCTGTTGTGTAAATTATCCATTACATCATATTTTACTTGTTCAGAGGGTTCGAAAATATTTTAAAATCCAAGTCACTTTTGAAAAGGTTTACGTTAACCTTTTCAAATCATGTAGTTGAATTTTTTCAATTCTTTAAATTAGGTGTGAGATGAAATTTGTATCATCAATTAATTTGAATTTTGTAAAATAACACAATTTGTTGGCCAGAATAAAGATTGGGACATATTATTCAATTACAACAAGAGTGTTATTGGGGCTTTAAGGTAAGCAGAAATAAAAAAAATATTGGTTGATGCTTTGGGAAACGAGAATTTTACTTCTAATAAAGTGAGGGTGCCGAATCGTGGTGTATAGTTTCATTACATCAATATCTTGACTTAGTTCGATAATGAACATTTTCTGCTTTGGGTAAGCAGAGCTATAAGCAATTTGATTGGTCGAGACTTTGGAACACAATAGCTCTCATTCTGAATTTTCTGCTTAGGGTAAGCAGAGACGAGATATATATATGGGGTTCAACGTTTAAACTAGGTAATTTCGGGACTAACATATGGTTCAATTTTATTTCAATAATTCGCTTGCGCGTAGGAGTCTTTAGCAGTAGGAGGAAACTGGAGTATCCGGAGAAAACCCACGAGGTTGGACAGGCAAGCCAATTGTGGTGCCAATTAACCAGACCTGCGCCTCTAGAATAACAACGGCACGGCATCACATTAGTGTCAGAAGTACTTAAAATTCAACTATAATTTGTTAGGACGGCCACGTGTCAGTTATCATCGCCGACATCAGTCGAATATTGTTTAAGAGTGGAGCCGTCAGAATCGAAACTCCCTTTGACATCGTTGTTGGGGAATTTTGATTCTGGCGGTATAAAAACCCTGGATCGATGGTTCAATAGCCTTTATTTTGAAGGACTGTAACTACATACTTACATTGACAATCGAGACTAGCCCGGTAAAAATATATAAACCAAAACTAAACTTTAACCGTAAAAGAAACTAATAAGGGAGACAATTCTTAGTCTCAGATATCAGGTCTCACAAATTAGTAAATGTCTGACACTCCCCCCTGATGACCTGAGGTTGTTCTAATCGAAGGTCATCACCAATTCACAGTCACACTGATTATGAAATTTGAATAAACTTTGACCAAGTATTGATATTAAATGTCCACAGTTACAATTTCCCAAAGAAAATAAACAGTTCAAAACACTCTAAGGTCTTTTTTTGTTTTGTTCTTTTTTCACTAGTGCAAGTCCTTTAACCACAAATGTCTCTTTTCATCAGATTTTACGGCTGCCTTTCGCCTTGGTCTAATGTTGCTTGTGTCATCTGTGGGTTGTTGTTCTTCCTGAATCCTTTCATGATCAGTCTGGGCAACCGAATCCCCTTGATCAGCACGGGTATCGATATTATTATCTGGACTATTAATTTCAAGTGGATATAACAACCTTAATGGACGATTTATAGTTGTTAGTTTTCCTGATGAAGTTGTAGTACGAACAACTGCACCGCGTACAATATCATCATGTCCTGGTAAAAGATCAATGACCTTCCCTAGCCTCCACTGGCCTCTGGGTAAATGTTCGTTGGATACTATGACAATCTGTCCAATGCCAATGGTTTGGTTGGTTTCACCATTTTGGTTGTGGGCAGATCTTAATTCGAGCAAATATTCAGTGCTCCAGCGATTCCAGAAATGCTGAAGAATAACAGATAAATGAGTCATTCGCTTAGTTACGTCATCGTGTGATGCATGGTATTCCGGGTCTGCAATATCATCTTGCTGTACGTCTGGTAAATTCAGAATTCGACGACCCACGACCAAGTGGGATGGTGTTAATGGCTCCTCAAATTCTTCAGTAGAAACATACGTAAGTGGTCTTGAATTGAGGGTTGCTTCAACCTCACACAAAACTGTGCAAAGTTCTTCAAATGAAAGTTTGGATTTGCCCAATATCCTCTTGAAACACCTTTTCATGGACTGGATTAATCGTTCGAAAAGGCCTCCAGACCAAGGAGCCTTCTCTAGATTGAACACCCATTGAATGTGTTTTGAGTGGAAATAAGTTGATACATCTTGACTGTCTAATAAGTTCTTCAAATCATTTGAAGCTGCAATAAACGTTTTGGCGTTATCTGAGATTACACGCTGTGGTATGCCTCTGCGAGCAGTAAACCTTCGGAAACATCGGATAAAAGACGCAGTTGTCAGATCCGAAACCAATTCAAGGTGAACAGCTCTCGATGCACAACATGTGAATAAACAGATCCATGCTTTGTTTGTTGAAGTTTCAGAACCGGTGCCTTTAGTGAATAGTGGACCTGCAAAATCTAAGCCGATACTGCTGAATACTGGAGACTGTTGCACCCTAAACTCCGGGAGTGGTGGGGATACCATAGACTTAAATGGCTTTCCATCAAACCTTCGACAGGTAATGCATTTGTGTAGGATCTTTCGAACATACTGGCGTCCCTTTATTAACCAATAGTTGGATCTGAGTTCTGTAAGTGTGGATTTCACGCCCTCGTGTGAAACTCTTTCGTGGCATTGATAAACTATAAGTTCTGTTAGGTGGTGATCCTTGTTGAGCAGAATTGGACATTTCGTCGAGTTTGGAACATCAGCCTTGGATATTCTACCTGTACAACGTAAAATACCATCTTCCCCAGTGAAAATACCAAACTGTTTCGTCCAGCTATCATAGTTACGATGAGATTTCAAATCATTCTGAACATCCTTTAGCCATTCAACCTCTGCTCGAACCATAGCCAGATTCGGATCTATCTGTTTCTTGTACTTAAGAATGTGTATGAATTTATATACAAGAGCACTAATTCGTATAAGTTTAATGAAGCTGCTATATTTTGTCGAATCAATCACAATACTGATTGAATGGGAATATTGTTGATCTGTTAGAAGAGTGGTACTGGTGGGAATTTCCCTTGAACTGACCTTCATTTCTGTAACACATTCCTCAAGTGGTTCATCATCAAGTTCTTGAGAATTAGGAAAAGATCGATCTGTCTTCAACCATGGTGGCCCCTCCTTCCACAGTTGGCTGTGGCATAATTCTGACAAGCCCACACCTCTTGAAGGTAGGTCCGCTGGGTTATCACATCCTGGTGTATGACTCCAAATGCAAGTGGATGTTAAGGTTCGAATCTCATTCACTCGATTTTGTACCCATTGCTTCCACTCTTTAGTTTGATTTAAGATCCAATACAAAGTGACCCTTGAATCGGTAAAACATAAGACCTGATTGATGCTGACTTCAAATTCCAAAGACTGCTGTACACTGACAATCAAACGGGAAAGTATAAGTGCGGAGAGAAGTTCTAGTCTGGGAATGGTTGTTGGGTTGGTTGGGGCTACTCTGGTTTTAGAAGCAACAAATCTTACGTATACACCACATTCTGTTTGGATCCTTAGATAAATTACAGCTGCATAAGCCTGAGTTGAAGCATCGCAAAATCCAACCAAGGTGATGTTTGTTGGGACCTCATCAATGGATGCTTGATAAAATCGTGGAAGGGTTACAGTGTTCGTGTTTGACATTGAAGTAACTAGGTGATTCCATTTGGTCAAAAGGTTGTCTGAAATAGGTTCATCCCAATCGATCTTGGCCTTGCACAACTCCTGGAATAAAACCTTGAACTGGATGATAAAAGGGGAAATGAATCCTAGCGGGTCCAAAAATTTGGCAGTAATGCTTACAATATTCCGCTTAGTTGGTACTGTGGTTCGGCTTGATTTGGCTATATCCTGTAGATCAAATATTAGTTCATCCGTGATATAGTTCCATTCCACACCTAAAATCCTTTGGGTAGAGTATTCTTCTAATACTGATTTGGGGTGATTACCGAGAGTCGACTTGACAAAGGTCTGGTCATCCTCTTGTATTGTCGTGTTGGTTGGCTGGTTATTATGATCATTGGTTTCGATTCCATTAATCCTATCCTTCAAAGTAGTGGAATTGGTTTTGAACTTTCTCATATTGAAACCTCCCTCCGATAGACAGGACTTTGACAATTGATATAACTCAAATGCTTCCTCCTCGCTATTTGCTCCACTGGTCAGATCATCTACATAGATTGATCTCATAAATCTTCTTACGAATTCTGGATAGACGTCATTATACTTCTCCATGTGGTATTTGATTGTCGCATTCAACAAAAATGGCGAAGACGAAACTCCAAATACAACCCTAGTGAAGCGAAGTGTGATTAGATCTGGTACATCCTTGTTAATATCATCATACCATAGGAAACGCAGCACATCTCTGTCTGCCTCAGGTAGAGTAATCATTAAAAATGCTTTTTCTATATCCCCAGTCAAAGCTATTTTATGAGATCTAAATCTCAGAATGACGTCAAAGATCTTCTGATTCATGGATGGCCCGGTATATAGACATTCATTTAATGACGGATTTGATTCAGTCTTGGCAGACGCATCGTAAACAATACGAATCTTGGTTGTCGATTTATCAGATCGTATTACTGGGTGATGTGGTAAGTAATGGATGGTTCCCAAATTACTAGTTCCAGGCGACTCAACTAATTCGACAATCTTTTGGTTTCTCTGTTCTTGAATAATCTTATCATAATCTTGGAGAAGAGCGGGATTACCCTTCAGGCGTTGAAAACAACCATAAAGCCTTCTTAAACATAGCTGGTAGTTGTCTGGTAGAGTGGGGTGAGGGTTTTTCCATGGTAGTTTAACTTCATACCGACCCTTGGTAAATGTGATGTTTTCTGTCAATTCTGCATAAATGGAGCTTGGTTTAAGTCCAATGGCTTCCAGATCCCAAAACTGACGGAGTTGTTCATCAAGTCCAACTTGTAATGTTGTAATGAGAATATGATCGGTTGGGGTGTCCGTGCCGAAAGAAGGTCCAGAGAGTATCCAACCCAGTGACGTTTCTATACCCACCGGCCCCTGCTCCCCCCGTTTCACTCGTCCTGTTATGAAATCCCAGTAGTGATCTAAGCCGATAAGAATGTGGATTGTGCCATTTGATCTTGGTTCTGGATAATCAGCAAGTTGTAAATTGTGTAGGTGAGGGTAACGACCTTTTACTTCTACCACATCCTGGTATTTAATGAGCTGACAGATTACAGGAACGACAAATGCTGTAATTCGTATTCTCCTTCCTGACGTGGTTCCAATTAAAATCCTTACAATATCAGCTTCTTGTGAGGTTCCCAAAGTAGATCCGAATGTGTTAATTGTAACTGAGGTTCTACTAATGGTTGGTAATTGAAGAAAATCTCGCAGTTGTGTGGTAACATATGACCTCTGACTACCCGTGTCAAATATCACACGACAATTCGTTGAATGTACAGTTGATGTTGGATTAAAGATATGAGCTCTGGCAGTTTGCAGTAAAACAGTATCCATACTGGTATTGGTATACATGACGGATGAATGAGTAATTGACTTACTCATGCTGGTGTCCTTTGGAGAATTTCTTGTTGGTGTTTCCAACGACCTGTGTCTGTGTTCCTGTGGGTTGACATGGAGAGATTCTGGTTTAATGTCACCGTGCAGATGTGGGCATATGCTTATGTGATGACGACTGTGACATTTTTGGCAAACCCTTCCTGGAGTACATTCACGACTGATATGGTCTTTACGCAAACATATAAAACATCTCTTATGTTTTTGAAGAATTTCTTTTCTTGACTGTAAACTGGAGACTATTTGGCATGAATTTGATGGGTGTTGACCAGAACAGTAAGTGCAGGTAGGTGACCACTGGCCACCCGTTAATAGGGCTGCTGCGGTTGATTGATTATTGTTGTTTGGAAATCTTCTATATAAACCATTGGATCTTGGTGGATTAACGGTGACATTTGAAGGGGGATAATTACTGGTTCTCTCCCTTGCCTCTACTTCCTTCTCGATGATCAACAGCATCTTATCTAAATTCCAATCCTGGTCCTCGATTGCTCTACTAACAATTAAACGCAATTCAGTTGGTAGTTTATTAATGATTATGGAAGATAACAAGCTACCATATGTGGTCGAGGGAATACCTAAAGACTTTAAGCTCCTGACGTTAGCTTCTACAGTATCGTAAAGTTGGCGTATACCCCTCAAATTGTGCATGTCTGTTACTGTGTGGGTATTTAAAAGAATATTCATATGCCGATTAACAATTTGCTGTCTATTCCCAAATCTTTTCTGTAAAATCGTAATGGCCTCTTGGTAATTGGGAGCTGTAAGTGCTAGCCCTGCGATGGATCCTGCAGCAACACCATCTAACAGAGAGTTTAGATAATTAAATTTATCTATGTCCGATAGGTTGGAATTTTCATGAATTGAAGTGGTAAACGTATCCCAAAATGATTGCCATTTGGAATGATCTCCGTTAAATTTGCGTAAGTCAAGCTTTGGAAGATTTACATGTGGTCGTGCTGAAACATCGGATGAAATTGGATTTCTTGTTGGTGAAATTGTTGGGTTCACAATAGATGAATCAAGCCCCTGTGGTGTGTCTATGTTAATTCCTGGACTACTTTCTGGTTCAGTCGATACACTGGCCTGGTACTGGTAGGTGTGGTTATCAGGGACTGGGTTAAATTTGGGTTTGGGGCTCAAATTTTCTAGGACTGAATCTAACCTCAATGACATTAAAGTAATAGTGTCCTTTAAATTATCGGATTGCTCAATTTCACCCTCTATGTCCTCGTCCTCGGTGCATTCCAATATTTCATGATCTAATTCTTGTATGACAGTAAGTTTCTCGAGTAATGCTGCTCTTAGTTGTGTTATAAGAACCCTGTGTTCATTTATTTCAGTTGAATGCAGATCAGTGATACTCCTACTCAAAGCCTGTTCAGCCTTTGACAGGTTTTTTTTAAGGGATGAACGGTGGCCTGCTCTCACCCTGATCGTTCGTTTATATTTGTTTACATTTTGGTTATTACCGTCTGTCTTGGTCGCCATGTTGATTGGGAAGGTATTGAATGAGTGACTAACAACAGCGCCTGTATGGATTTATGACCGTGTGTTTTGGGTTAATTGTGGATGATTTACCATTATTGTTTACTTGGAATGTTGACCACTTTACTCGGATCCGTCTCGTCGGACCATGTTGGGGAATTTTGATTCTGGCGGTATAAAAACCCTGGATCGATGGTTCAATAGCCTTTATTTTGAAGGACTGTAACTACATACTTACATTGACAATCGAGACTAGCCCGGTAAAAATATATAAACCAAAACTAAACTTTAACCGTAAAAGAAACTAATAAGGGAGACAATTCTTAGTCTCAGATATCAGGTCTCACAAATTAGTAAATGTCTGACAATCGTTAACCCCGGTGAGACGTTTCCTATTATATGTTTTAAATCTGTATGTTGTATTCAGGTCTATGTAGTATTTGAGCATGCATGTAAATTTCGATAGATATGCAAGGACACGGTGGGCCTGGTAATTTGCATTGTTTTGTAAAAGTGTTTTATTTCCTAACCTGCACGTGAAAATAACAAAGGCTTATAGTCTATTTTATTAAAGTGGTACAGTGGTTCCATCTTCTTCAGTGTGGATATCTCCTGTTGCCCTGGTTCGAAAGAAGGATGGTGGCGTACGGTGGTGTATTGACTACCGTAAGAGTAACGACCAACGATTCATAACCCTTGCCGAACATTTCTGACTGTTTAGATACTCTTGCTGGTGCCTCTAGCACCCGACGATCAAAATAAAATGGCATTTACAGCGGGTTGTTTGAATGTACGCGAATGCCGTTTGTGGGGCGCCAGGTACATTTCAGAGGGCCATGAAACTTGTCCTTAGAAGTCTTCGGTGGGATCATTATTGCTTTATTTAGACGACGTAGTCATTGCTTCAAATAATTTTGACGACCACGTGATGCGGTTTCAACTTAAAAGCTCAAACCAAGAATGTGCTGTTTTGGTGACACTATGTGAATGCAGACGGTGTAGAAGCCATCACAGATTTGACAGCTTTGGTTAGTGACTGGCCCATTCCACAAAACGCGAAACAATTATAAGCATTTCTTTGCTAAAAGAATTATTATCGTCACTTTATTCCTGGATATGCGGACAAAGCAGAGCCATTGTGTCAACTGCTTAAAAAGGATATCAGTTTTGAATGGCCAATAAGCCAACATAACGCCTTCGAATTAGTGAAACAGTCCCTTACGCGGCCTTCAGTTGTCCTTTCCCTTACCACCGTAAGCGCAGTGTGGAGATGAGCGTGTCATTAGCTATGGAAACAAAAGACTTGGGCCTGCTCAGGAGTGATATTGTGTCACCAGACGCGAAATGTTAGCAATTGCCACCTTCACAGACAAGTACAGGCATTAAAGGATTGGTCAAAGATTTATATTACGAACTGATCATGGTTCCTTGACTTGGCTGTATAGATTTAAATCACCCATGTGAAGGTGGTGCCTGTACTTGTCTGTGAAGGTGGCAATTGCTAACATTTCGCGTCTGGTGACACAATATCACTTTTTACATATAATCAATGGAAAAGACATTTTAGCAGAGCATTTAATATTGGCAGCGATACCCTTCCATAGATATGATCATTGCACGTCGCAGCGGAAAGCTCCATAGTAATGCGGATTCCCTTAGCCATTATCCGTCTGATGTGGAATGTGACTGCTATAACGAGGGCCAAGTTTGAATTTGATACCGATGATGTGCTTCCTATAGCAGTTCGTTATGTACGAGATCGTGGCTCAGTCATAGAAGAATGGCCATCAGGAGAATACTGGCTTGAGGGTAACGACACTGCAGAGATAAGTCAATATCAGCTGGACGATCTTGTCCTAAAGATTCTATATACATAGCCTACAGATGCTCCTCCACTTGACAAGCAACATTTATTTTCAGAAAACCCAGCACTAAGACATTCCTGGTTGTGCTTTCCACAGCTGGTTCTAACTAATAATCTCATATTCTATACCTGGAAAGACGAGAGCGGTAACCTGAAGTTTTAGAACTTTGCCACAATTCAGTGGTCGCAGGCCATCCAGAGTTAAATCGGACGCTTAGTCGTGAGAAGCAGCATTTCTACTGATACTCTATGAGGAAAGATGTTGAGAATCACGTTGTAGCCTGTCCACAGTGTTCTGTTCACAAGAAATCATCGCACTCGCACGTTTCTTGCTTGCAAGAATACCGGACATAATATTTAACCCAGTCGAGATGAAATATGAGCGAGAGAGAGAGAAATGGGGTTTAACGTCCACTCGACACAACCAGGTCATTTCGGGACTAACACATGGATCAACTTTATTTCAATAATTCGCTTGCGCCTAGGGATCTTTAGCAATGGGAGGAACCCGGGGAGACCCACGAGGCTGGACAAGCGACCCTGCTCCTTGCAACGTACAGCCGGGGAATCGAAACCATGCCAGCTGACTCAATGGCAGGCCGTATGATCCACCCCCCGAACGAAACTGAGATACAAGGATCAAGGAGTAGGTGAAAAGAAGACTTTAAACTGAAGCACATGAGAAATTACCATCATATAACAGTCATTCAACAGGGTGAAGGTGAAGTTCTTGTTGTGAAACGTTCAAAAAAAGGATGAAACAAAAATGTATCAAATTAGACACCATGTTCTTTCTGTATGGACGTTTTTGTTTCATGGGGATCAATTGGCTAAGTGGGCAAGACGCTGGCTCGCTAGCCTGGAGGTCGAGTGTTCGATCCCTGCATTGGCAGAGAAAGTTCATCCACATTTTCCGACGTGGTTCCTTGTCAGTGATGCAGGACGAAGGACCGGCAAGGTAGCTGTCTAGTCGTTGGGGTGGGACGAAAAACCGAGGCCCCGTGTATACATTGGCGTGCACGTAGGAATTCGATAGATGTGTAAGCCACAGCGCCGTTTCCCGGGCTAAATTTCCCTCAGCACACTGTATGACGTATACCCGTCTTCATTAGCCCAGGTTAGGTGCCGAACAGTAGGACGATAAACCCCATTTCATTTCCATACGCCCACATTTTCACGTGGACGTATAATGTCGTCGCCCCTGTTCGTCCGTCCACAATTGTTTGTGAACAGTCTACAGGTCACAATTTTTATCCGATTTCAATGAAACTTAAAATATAGGTTTATCACCCTAAGATCTCGGTTCCTGTCGATATTGGCATGTATCGGACTGTAACTTCATGGGTTATGGCCCCAGATTGTACGAAAAATCACGTTTTTAGCTTGTGAACAGTGTAGAGGTCACAATCTTGAACCGATTTGGATGAAACTTGAAATGCATGTTTTTAACCCAAAGATCTTGGTTCCTTTCGATATATGTGCCAATCGGATCGTAACTTCCTGAATTATGGCCCCTGATTGTCCGAAAAATCGTCCTTTTTAGCTTGTGGTGCCTCTGGAGGTCACAATTGTTATCCGATTTAAAAAACCGTTTGAATATGTCACCGTTACATGGTTATGGAGGTTGAGTTCGGATGTCGTGAAAATCGGACCAAAATTAACAGACAAAATGACCGCCGTTTGTACGCGAATAGTGTGAAAATATGGTAATGAAGAAAGGGTATGAATTTCGTGAAAATCGGACCAGAAGTGATGGATAACATGACCGCCGTTTGTACGCGAATAGTGTGAAAATATGTTTTATCTAGGTTGTGGACCCTATAGAGGTCACAATTTTGAACCGATTTTGATGAAACTTGAAATACATGTTTATAACCTAAAGATCTTGGTTTCATTGCATATTTGCACATATCTGATCGTAACTTCCTGAATTATAGCCCTGATTGGTCGACAAAATGGCTGCCGCTTATACGTGAATAGTGTAAAAATATCATATATAAAAGGTTGTGGACAATTTTAATCCGATTTTGATGAAATTTTATAGGTAAGTTTATAACCCAAAGATTGCGGTTTCTTTCGATATTCGGGCACATTGGACCATAACTTCCTGAATTATGGCCCTTGATTGTACGAAAAATCATGTCTTTTAACTTGTGGACCCTATGGAGGTCACAATTTTATTCCGAATTAAAAAAACGTTTGACTATATCCCTGTTACACATTAATGATGGTTGAGTGTGAATTTCTTGAAAATCGATAATTGAACATGATATTAAATGTTTTGGTAGGGGGGGGGGGGCTAGTGGTCTAGAGCGCCGCGCTTCGACCTCTAGCTGGCCAGTCACCTCTGGCTTGCGGCTGTGGTTTCGAGCCCTGGTGTGAGCGTATGTGGCATGGAGATAGGGGCGCCTTCTCAACCTCGTGGGTTTCCTCCCACTGCTAAAGACCCCTACCCCGCCGAAATCCCAAAATAAACAGATGACACATTAATTAATCGCACTTCAAACTATACACTAAATTTCACCAGTTTCAATCAGGTCACAATCTTGAACCGATTTGGATGAAACTTGAAATGCATGTTTTTAACCCAAAGATCTTGGTTCCTTTCGATATATGTGCCAATCGGATCGTAACTTCCTGAATTATGGCCCCTGATTGTCCGAAAAATCGTCCTTTTTAGCTTGTGGTGCCTCTGGAGGCCACAATTGTTATCCGATTTAAAAAACCGTTTGAATATGTCACCGTTACATGGTTATGGAGGTTGAGTTCGGATTTCGTGAAAATCGGACCAAAATTAACAGACAAAATGGCCGCCGTTTGTACGCGAATAGTGTGAAAATATGGTAATAAAGAAAGGGTATGAATTTCGTGAAAATCGGACCAGAAGTGATGGATAACATGGCCGCCGTTTGTACGCGAATAGTGTGAAAATATGTTATATCTAGGTTGTGGACCCTATAGAGGTCACAATTTTGAACCGATTTTGATGAAACTTGAAATACATGTTTATAACCTAAAGATCTTGGTTTCATTGCATATTTGCACATATCTGATCGTAACTTCCTGAATTATAGCCCTGATTGGTCGACAAAATGGCTGCCGCTTATACGTGAATAGTGTAAAAATATCATATATAAAAGGTTGTGGACAATTTTAATCCGATTTTGATGAAATTTTATAGGTAAGTTTATAACCCAAAGATTGCGGTTTCTTTCGATATTCGGGCACATTGGACCATAACTTCGTGAATTATGGCCCTTGATTGTACGAAAAATCATGTTTTTTAACTTGTGGACCCTATGGAGGTCACAATTTTATTCCGAATTAAAAAAACGTTTGACTATATCCCTGTTACACATTAATGATGGTTGAGTGTGAATTTCTTGAAAATCGATAATTGAACATGATATTAAATGTTTTGTAGGGGGGGGGGGGCTAGTGGTCTAGAGCGCCGCGCTTCGACCTCTAGCTGGCCAGTCACCTCTGGCTTGCGGCTGTGGTTTCGAGCCCTGGTGTGAGCGTATGTGGCATGGAGACAGGGGCGCCTTCTCAGCCTCGTGGGTTTCCTCCCACTGCTAAAGACCCCTACCCCGCCGAAATCCCAAAATAAACAGATGACACATTAATTAATCGCACTTCAAACTATACACTAAATTTCACCAGTTTCAATCAGATAAAATCATGATTATCTTGTCCCAAAGCATCGCCAAATGAAATTGATTAGCTCGGCTTAGCATCAGCTCGAAATGTTAATCATTGAACTCATTCGAACATTCATCTGATGAACATTCTGGCTCAGTTAGGAGAGTTATTTGTTCCCAAAGTCTCGGCCAATCAAATTGCTTATCACTCTTTCTCTGGGCAGAAAATGCTTATTATCGAAATTAGTCGAGGTATCGATGCAAGGAAACTATACACCAAGTCCAAAGCATCAACCAATCAAATCGCTCATCTCTGCTTACCCTAGGCAGAAAATGTTCATCATCAAACGCTTATCAAGGCATTGACCTAATAAACACCTACATCAAGTTAGCACATTTTACCTCAATTAGAAAGAGATTTATTGTGTCCCATAGAGTGTAACGGACGAACAGACAGACGAACCCATTTTATTAATCCCCTGCTTTTTTCGAAAGGTGCCTTGGGAGGGATGGTGGTTTGAGGCTATCTTTGCTCAGTTCTAAATCCAAGTTATACAGTAACAATTGCGCTAAAAACAACGCCAGTTGGACTCAATAAAAATGAAGCCCAACGTCTGTTCACCCCTTTGCACACAACTTCAGTAGATTTTTTTTCTTAGGTCTCTCCAGATTATGTCTTCGGCACGTTCGCGGAAAAAGAGGTGGAACCGTACCCGTTACAGTTATGCCGGATGCGTTTAAATAAAGCTCGCTTCTGGTAGAGGAGGAAAACAGTCCAGTATGCGGAATACATTCTCAAAATTGGTATGATTTAGCGTTTGGCAAACAACATGGACATTATAAAACAGCAGGTGCATTGGCATCAACAGTAGACCAGGCAATGTTGGAGAAACCAGCAACATTAAAGGGTGTAGTACTACGGCAATACATAACAATTGTGTCTCAGATACATAATTTAGATAAAGAGCTGGTCGTTCTTGCTATAATGGTTCAAAAATAGATAATGCACAATGCATGTGGTGAAATTTTATTCAAATGTGACCCGTCAAACCAAACCGGGGAGTAAGTCGCGTGGCCTAGTTTGGAGCTAGCCTCAATTTTATAACACTTGAATGATTTTTTGGTGATTTTTTTTTTCTTAAAATAAGCTTCATAAATATCTTATTTATGCCTTCCATCGTCATTTTTGAAGAAAATATACCTCTAAATATGTTTTTAGTCAACTTTTATGAGCCATGTCTAAAGCAGAAGTGTTATTTTTGACCAAAAACTTCAAGTTTTCTACGGTTTCTAGCACGCTTCTTCACCATCAGACGAGGGGGAAATCCTGGTGTCTATATAAGGCTGTGAATCTCCTCTTCCAATGACGTCGGGATTCTTATTTGAATATTCTATAAATAGGGTTTCGACCGATTTGGGAAGGTATTTTTTTTTGTAAACAACTCTCGCTTGTTGCTACGGACATTGGGAATCCCGCGTTGTGATTGGCCAAATCCGGTCACGTGCTAATGGCAGCCCCCTGTTCCGCCATGGCAGAAGCAAAAGGCACAATACTGGATCTTCAATGAGTTGAATTCTATTTTTCACTCGGCAACCTCGGCAGATTTCACTCGGCCAATCTCGGTTATTCCGATACCCTACACCAATGTTTGCCCAGTGTTCAAATACTTACCCTCGGCAAACCTCGACAGATTCCGGCAAACCTCGGCAGAGCTATATATAGAAACTATAATATAGCCAAAGAAATATATACTGACAGTATATATTTCAATAATATAACTCTTGATCCATTTTCCAAACTGAGTTATCTTCTCGAGACAATATCGTATCATTCCCGCGCATGTCTAAATTACCACGTTTTTTTGCAGATCGTCGTCACTTGATACTAGCCTCGCTTGACTTAAGGTTGTGTTTCTACTTACGTTTACAAAATTTCTTGATCATTTTAAAAGCAAAGCGGTCATGGCTGAACTTTGTCTATTCGGCCATTCTTTCGTTCGTCATGTAGCCTCTAGTATAGATTATAGACTACCCGTTGAGCTGGGAGTGGAGGAAGTATCCATCGTGTTTCGTATAGTGGTGGTACTTCACGAAATTTAAGACAGGATGTAGGAAAGATTCCTGTTACCACTGCTGTTGTTTTTGTTCAGACTAGGGGGAATGACATAGGCCCACAGTATCAACAGGCTCACCGCATTGCTGACGATATAATTAACCTAGTTAATTTAATTTGTCAGCAACGTCCGTTTGCTGTTATTATTGTGGGCAGTTTGTTTTCGCCTCAGACCTCGTGGTCTGACCGAAAAACGATATTAAGAATTCCGTGAACAGACTGCTCCGCCACAGGTGTTCATATTTACGTCAAGTGCTTTTTTTAAATTCCAGTCGGAAGATGAGATATAGGGCTTTGCACTTTGATCATTGGGGAGTTCATCTTAATGATGCAGGTAATCGTCTTTTTGCCAATTCGATTCGTGCAGCATTTAAGAAGGCTATGACCCTATTCTAGTGAACTGTTCACTTATTAATTTTATCGTTGACCCTTTTCTTGGTGGGAGCATAACTGTTTGTTTAGTAATGTACCACAATGCATAAAGTCTTGAAAGTTTATTGAAATTGAATTATTGAACCTATGATCAGTGACTTGGTGCAGCAAAAGCACTGACATACTGCAATTTGCATGGTCTTCCTGTAGATACCGATGCATTATTGCAGTATGCAGTAGACTATATTGGAGCGGAGGACAGTGATGAGTCTGATTATGGTGAACGTGACCTTGATGATGATGTAAATGATGTGTTGGAACAGCTAAATTTGCCTGAAACAGCAAACTATGCCACTGTAATGACGGTATTGCAAGAAGAACTAGGCCTACATGATGCGGAGGACCAAGCCAATGTCAATGCTGACGAGGATGGTGTGGTTGAGGACGATGATGATGTGGATGGACCAACGGTTGTTGTAGACCCGGTTGGCGATATGCTGATATCAGGGTGTAAAGAAAAAGAACGGACAATGATTGAGAACTTTAAATGCAACTGTAAACTTTTTGAGACGGGGATGTGCTACATTATTATTATTATCAAGTTAGCTGGCACTCGGCTAATCTCGACAGATTCCGTAAACTACATCTAGTCTAGATGTATGACAGTAAGTGGTATGTACCTACGCCCATACATTTGCGATGCGGCTACCGGTTTACTTTAACAGGAAAACTTCACGCTATTACACAAATTGGGAACCTATTCGGCTAGCGACCTATTCGACCGATCGAGCTGCAACCTGTTCGTTGGAAACCTATTTAGAGTAAAGACAACAGTCTCTATTTATCAACCAATAAAATCCAACGTTATGTCTATCAAATGAAAGTAGAATATATTATTTTTTATCCATTCCTTCAGCTCAGAATAGAAGTGTAATTTCGTCATTATCTTACAGCTGGATCGGTCGAATAGGTCGCTAGCCAAATAGGTAGCCAACTTGTGTTTGGAATGGGCGCAGCCATGTTTCATCCGGGACCTTTAAAGTAGTTCCAATATGGCGGAATTCATCATACAGCCGAGTTTAGATTGTCCGAAATCTTCCGAGGTTTGCCGAGTGGTTAGCTGGCTGAGGCTAGAAGCCATGAAACAATGCCCAGTCTACATGTATTTAGTAATGTACATTCTTGTCGCTTAAGGCGGAAACGTTGTTTTGCTGAACTGTACCATGAGACATTTGGATATTAGCTAATAAACATTTGATATCATGATGTAAATTAACATGTTTTTAAAAATTCAATTCAAATCAGAAACTTCAGACTGGCTCTTGATATTCCTTTCTTCAGGTCACCGTGCTGCCAAGCTGACGTCTTTCAAGAATATCTGGGCCAGCCTCCTGCCACACATAGTCCGTACAAAACCCATGTCTGATCTCTGCTGGGCCTGCCAGAAAAACAACGCCGAGGTTTACCGCAGTGCAAATCTCCCTGACATCGTCAAGCAGGCTAAGTTAAAGAAACAGTTGGGCAAAACTCGGGCAAAATGAGAGATCTTAAACTCGGGCAAAATGAGCCATGTTCAAAAGATGTGGTATCGCATTACTCGTTTGACTTCGCACAGCAGGTGCATATTCCTTCGAACCCCCTCCAGCCAGGCGCCATATACTTTCGCGTGCCACGAAAGTTTGGAATATTCGGTGTTGCCTGTGTAGCTGTTCCACAGCAGGTTAATTACCTCATAGATAAGGGTATGTGCTCCAGCAAGGGATCGAATGCCGTGATCAGCTAAGTTTCTTGTCTGGTACTTTTTGTGGAGAACCATCCACGGCCTTCATAGAACCGTGACTGTGGACTTCATGATTACTGGCCACACAAAATTTGCGCCAGACCAGTGTTTTGGTCTTTTGAAACAAAGCTATCGTCGGTTCCTTTCGATATTTGCGCACATCGGATGGTAACTTAGAGAATTATGGCCCCTGATTGTACGAAAAATCACCTTTTTTAGCTTGTGGTCCCTCTTGAGGCCAAGATTATTATCTGATTTAAAAACCGTCTGATTATATCACCGGTACTCCGTAAAGAAAGTTGTGTTCGAATTTTGTAAAAATCCGACCAAAATTGACGGACAAAATGGCCGCCGCTTGAACGCGAAAAGTGTAAAAATATGGTATGTCAAGGTTGTAAACACTATAGAAGTCACAATTTTGAACCGAATTTGATGAAACTTGAAATGCATGTTTATACCTCAAAGATCTTAGTTCCTTTTGATATTTACGCATATCGGATGGTAGCATCCTGAATTATGGCCCCTGATTGTACGACAAATCGCTTTTTTTTTTTAGCTATTGGTTCCTTTGTGTTCGGAGGAATTAAGGAAATCTTTGGACAATTTTTCGGAGAAAATGACGTTTTAAGAAGTAATCTTGGTTGTCTTTTTTCTTACAGAACAAGATGTACTAAAAATAGACAAAAACAGGCATATTATTGCAAATCTTAGTAAAACATTACTTAAGCACCACACCTTTTTTTTTTTAAAAATGCTTTGATCGAACTCAATAACAATATAATTTCCATGACATGGACTTCAAATGCTTAATTGATAGAGTAAGAGTCACGCATCAGCAGGCTTTCCTAGAGGATGGGTCGCCGCGACGGGGGTGGGGGGTACATGGATATAGCTAGAATACTAAATAAGATACAGACATGGGAGTGGTACCAAAATATTGCTTATTAACTGAGGTATGTGCATAACTCCACATGGCCAAAATGCTACTTACTACCCATTCATTGTTTATAACTGCATACTAAAAACTAAGTGGCCTGTTCTACACCCATTAGGCGAGGGTTCTCTTTGATTGTGGTGTGCGTTACACACCTTGGGATTTAGTTCTTTGAACAAAAACACGTTCAGATTTTGATACGATTACGTTTGGATGTCTGTGGTCAAAAGGGGAATACACGTGCGGGTAAAATCCAATGAACCTTCTCAACCATCGCCACAATTTTATAAACAGGTGTTGAACCCAACTAATCTATATATGTATGAAAACTTGGCTTTAAATTTTTTGTGCATGTCTTCAATCGGGGGAATGCTCCATAGTCCACGGGTGCATTAAAGGTATCAAGATCCCGAAATCATCCCATACTACTATTTCTTATAGATCATTCAAGACATTCAATGAATCTGATTTCTTGAGTGATTTAAATTCTGCCCCTTTTGATAATGTTTACAATGCTTCTGATCCAAATATTGCACTTAAAATGTGGTATGATACTATTCTTCCAGTTATTAATAAGCATGCTCCCTTTAGGACCAAAAGAGTTAAAACCGTCTCAAAGCCACCGTGGCTTTCTGATGAAATTGTTAAAATGATGCGTCTACGCGACCAACACAAGAAGAGAGGCGAAATCATTGAATACAAAATATGTAGAAATAGACTGAAAAATTTAATCAGAAACTCTAAATCTAAATATTTTCGTAGCTTAGTAACTGATTCAAAATATTCAAAACAAATTTGGAAGGCTATGAATAGTGTAACTGACACCTCTAAATCTAATTCTCCTATACCCATTGATTGTGAATCTATTAATAACTATTTTTCTAAAATACCTGATAATCTTTTAAAGAAAGCATCTGTATCACCTGAATATTTCAATGATGAGCTAGTTTTCAATTTTATTCAAGGGCACCTTCCATCGCATGAGGTTTTTGAAATTACTCCTATAGCTGTTATGCAAGTGTCAAAATTTCTTAAGTTGCTTGATACAACTAAATCTGTAGGCTTAGATCTTGTTAATCCAATTTTTTTAAAGCTGGGGTTTGGTATACTTGCTCCAAGTCTAACATATATCTATAATTTATGCATAGCTAAATGTGTATTTCCAGATTTCTTTAAGTCAGCTAAGGTTCTGCCTTTACATAAGTCTGGTTGTAAAGCTGATCCGAATAATTTTCGTCCAATATCTATTTTACCTGTATTATCAAAACCACTTGAAAAACATGTATCTAAATGTCTAACAGAATTTTTAAACAAACATAGTTTATTGTATGCTAAGCAATCAGGTTTCAGACAAACTAGTTCTTGTTTAACTGCCTTGACACATATAACAGAAAATATTTATGATAATTCGAATTCCAATTTGTTAAGTGGATTAATCTTTTTTGACTTCAGAAAAGCCTTTGACTTAGTGAATCATAAATTATTATTACAAAAATGTGCTTTATACAAATTATCGAAATCTTCCCTGTCATTTCTTAAATCATATCTTTTTGGCAGAAATCAGTGTTCATCTGTTAATGGATGCACATCTTCATTTCAGCCAGTCTTACACGGGGTGCCACAAGGATCTGTACTTGGTCCCTTACTTTTCAATATCTTCATTAATGATCTGCCTTTAAATTTGTCTTCTAATTGTGATCTGTTTGCAGACGATACTACGGTTTATACTTCGGCTGCAACGTTATCCGAACTTCAAACTAAATTACAGTCAGATGCTAATAGTGTTCTAAATTGGTGTTAATAATTCCATGATAATAAATGTAATGAAAACTAAAGCTATGCTTGTAACAACGCCTCAGAAAAGAAAATTTATTAAAGAATCCCTTGATATTCAAATTGAAGGTAAAAAAATTGAAGTAGTTAACTCTTTTAAACTCTTGGGTGTATATATTGATCAAAATTTGAATTGGAATGACCATGTTAAGATGATCAGTAAAACCTTAAACTATTTCAATTGCGAAGGATTAAAACATATCTATCTAAATCCTTCCAGCTACTATATTACAAGTCACATTTCGTGCCATATATTGATTACTGCTCTCCAATTTGGGATAACTGTAGCAAAACTGCATATTCACTCCTTCAGCGTCAACAAAATCGGGCCTTCAAACTCATTTTTGATCAAGAACATTCTGATGACTTGCCCCCTTTTCTAAGGAAATGCAAGCTGCTGAATATAGAGTCAAGACATAGGTTAAACAAACTTATTTTCATATATAAAATACTTAACAATGTTTGTCCAAGTTATTTATCTAATCTATTATTGAATTATAAGACTCCTTATAGCAGTATTAATTCTCGACTGACCCTTTTCAGACCGAATTTAGATATTATTAAGAATAGTTTGCGTTATAAAGGTGTAAAATTGTGGAATGATTTACCTGAAACCATAAAATCAAATTGCAGAAATGTTCATTCTTTTCGAAGACTTATTACTAAAAATATGTTTCAAACCTAAATCATCATCTTACTAATATACTATTCAAAAAAAGTAGGGGATATTTGATTTTGGGGGCATAATACTAAAATATGCAAATGACTACGAAAAAAGTCACTATAGAACCTAACAGAAGAAACATTTCCAGTTACATGTGACGCCCAAACGCACCAATAGCTACCGCATAGAATGCAGGTGATGCTTGGGATCATCATGGGGGTCCAACCCAAGATTTGCACGACTCTGACTTTGAATGTTACAGTCATTGTGGCATTGAATTCCAGGGTGGAAACATCAGTTTAATTGTTTTAGTGACCAGAAAACAAATTTTGATATGCGTCGGCTTACCCAAAATGAAAGGTTACGTGCCCTTGGCATGCTACAGATCGGCACAACACAGGCGGTTGTGGCGCGGACGATGAATGTTTCTCAGTCTGTCATAAGCAGGCTATGGTCCAGATACCGTGATGCACAATCTGTACAGGACAGACCACGCTCAGGTCGACAACTCAAGCCCAGGATCGATTTATCCGTACCTTGGCCTTAAGAAATCGTGTCATCACAGCAAATCAGATCAGCGCTCGGCTTCAAACAGACACTAGTGTGAGAGTGAGTGGCCAGACGATTCGGAATCGACTGCATATGGGTCACCTTCGTGCCCGACGTCCTCGCGTGATCCCTTGTTTGAGAGATCATCACATTCAGGCAAGACGTCGTTGGTGTAGGGATCGTTAACACTGGGATAATCGACGCTGGAGCGATGTGATGTTTTCAGATGAGTCAAGGTTCACTGTTGATTTTTTGGACAGACGTAGGAGGGTGTGGCGTCGTCGAAACGAGCGCTTCCAAGACGTTAACGTCATCAGACATGATCGATTTGGGGGTGGTTCTGTTACGGTGTGGGGAGGCATCACTGTTGCTGGAAGAACGGCTTTACATGTTGTTGCAGGGCGTGTTACAGGCCAGTCCTACCGGGACAACATCTTGGCAGTCCATTTTGTGCCGTTCGCACGACGTCATGGCCGCCGTTTCATCTTCCAGGATGACAACGCAAGATGTCACAGGGCCAGGATCGTTACAGGTTACCTCCAACAACAGAACATCACCACATTACCTTGGCCAGCACTGAGTCCCGACCTCTCCCCCATCGAGCATGTCTGTGACATGCTTGGACAGAGGTTACATCAACGTCAACAACGTCCTGCCAATGTCCAAGAACTTGCTGCTGCGTTGCAACAGGAATGGGACAATCTGGACCAAAATGACCTTAGACGTCTCATTGGGAGTATGCCACGTCGGATCAATGCTTGTTTGGCAAACAGAGGAGGATTTACCCGTTACTGACTTTGTTGTGATGCTGTGGTAACTTTGCTGTTTGACCACGGGTATCATTTTACCCTTATAATGGTCAGTCTGTGCCTTACTTAGCCTAACGATCATTTGGAATAAATCGATGAATGTGAACTTCATTTCATTTTGTCATTTGTTTCTTCGTCAGTTTCATTAGGTGACTTTAATAACACTTAAAAATCAAATATCCCCTACTTTTTTTGAATAGTATACTACCGGTGATGCATGTACCACACGGTACATAATTGGTGCAAGATCGATATGTAAGCAATTATGTTTATTTCAATTGATAACCTTGTTATATTTGTTATTTTTATTGTTTTGTTATAAAGGGCACAACGTGTCAGAAAGGTCCATCCATATCAGACCTAGATTGTTCACCCTTTTGAAATAAAGATATTATTATTATTATTATTATTATAATACACCGATATCTATTATTAGGCTTGGGTTAGGGGTGTGTGTGTGAAATAGCGTTACATAACGTCCGCTTCCACCGAGGTTAGGTTTATTGATATCCATATTTATAGTATTCCTTATAGCTAGTGATCCCCTGTCCTTCAATCTCAGAGGTCTTGGATAACTTCTAATGGCGTCCTCCTCTTATTGGTATGGATTGAAGAATAGAGCCAGCAAACACGTACATGGTTTCTACATGCGATGCATCTTTTCGGGTCGGGTAACAAACGGCCGCGAGAGAGATGCTGGATATTAAAAAGTTAACTGTTAAGTCAGGTTTTACCTTGGAGAAGAGACCTTAAAGTTCCAATTTCATATTTTTCAGTTATATTTTTAAAAAGTATTAAAATATAGCCCTAAAATAGATTGTATCTATAAACAGTCCTACCTTGTTAAAGAATAATCCTATAATGCATGGAGGGGAATGGGAAAACAAGGGAGGCAATTGTGTTATTATTTCCTGTAACAGCCTGTGTCAGTTATTTTAATACCTGTGAAATTTTGCCCATGATCGTATAATAGTGAGTTGAGAACCGTTTGATCAAATGACATAGAAATAATTATGTTTTGGCTTTCTTAGAAATATGAAATTCCCGCTTTAAAAGAGAAACGTACGGATCAATCGGTTATCACTTCAAATCTAATCGTATCATTTTGAAAGAAAATAACGGAAACAAATTTTATAAAATTTTTAAAAAAAAATAATGTTATTATGGATTGTAAGAAAAACAACCCGAACTAACCAGACCAGGAAACAACCAATCATCTTCTGCTGCTACTCAGAAGATGAGGGGGGTAGTATTGTTATCTATTTCCAAGTCACTCGCATCAAGACAAAACCCTCGGTTGACAATTGCCCTGTCTGTCATATTTTATCGTCCTTTTCTTCTTTGCAGCATGAGAAGATTAGTCTCAATATCCTTATTTGTAGCGATTTCAAAGTCCTTGTGTGATTTTCGGATGAGAACCCCTTGTTTACAAGCACCTTGGAAGAAAGCCACAAGTTCATCCTCCGACTTACTACTCAGCCAGTTCTTCAGTCGTGTGAAAATGCAATCTCGTTCCCAGAGGCAGCCGTGGGGCCGGAGGCCTCTGGTTCATTTGACCGGCCATTTTTACCACTTTTTTTCAAACCTAAGCCCCGCCCATTCTGACCTCTGATTGGTCAATCTTTTTGGGTCGATTTCTCAAAAACTACAGGTCGGATCGTCGTTTCGTTTGTTGTAAAATGATCCTTGAGTCAAAGTCAACTCGTTGACATAAAACAATTCAAATAAACGTACAAATTCAAGTTTTTGTAAAGATCTATGTTTCCATGCGTGGGTATATTTTTAAGTGATTCGATCATCCAGGCACGTAAAATAAATACATGTCACGTGACAGTCATGCGATTCGTCACTTCTGGGGAAATGGCTACCTCGATTCACCAGAAAAATTTTTCTGGTTTCGAGATTGGTGAAAATGCAATGCTACATTTCTGTGGCGCTGTCCAAAATTCCGAATGCCTGCTCGCATTGGAGATTGTGGAGAGGAGCTACACTGACGTCACTCTTAACCGCAAGGGCTTCACTATACTCGCCAGTGATAAAATCGCTCTTTGGATAGCTTTGGTACACTGTTTGAAGTATTCCATTTCACTTGGTGGCGTCCATTTAAATCATCAAATAGTGGAGGATCATTAGCGGTACATTAGCTATGCGCTGCTGCAGTTCAAGATAGTTACAGTGACCGCGTGTAAGGACCAGTGAATGTGAAGTAAATAGCTGCCAAGTTGGTGACGATGGACCTCTTTCCCGGAGAAGTATAGAATACTGTCTTTGTAGAGCAATATCTGAGCTTATGTCTCAAAGAGGCCGTTAAAGCGTTGTCTTTAAGGTTGCCAATGACATCCTTGATGATATGAAAACGGCAGTAGGCAAGCCTTCTATCTTTGACCGTTTTTTCAAGTTTGAAGGACTTAACAAGTCTGCACGACTCTTGGTCTTAAACTGTTTGATTTTCTAAAGCAACTATTTGATCTCAACGCCCTATTCTTTCGATTCAACTTTTTAATTGTTTAGTCTGATTGACTCATTTTGAAAGAGAGCAATCTACTTCCGTTTTAAGTGGTGTAGTAATTATGTTGTGCATTTCTCTTTTCGCGATCAGGCTTAGAACTGTACCTGACATCGCGTTTCAAAAAATATTTACGTTGTTGGAGAATGTCATGAGATAGTTTTGATAGATGTTTCTACTTTATTAGTACCTCCTGGTTAAGAGGGGTCACTTTGTGTCCCTTCCTGTGTTCCGTTTTGATAGATGTTTCTACTTTATTAGTACCTCATAGTTAAGAGGTCACTTTATGTTCCTGATCGTTGTCGACATGTTCAAAACCCAGTTCTAATGGCTGCACACTAATAAAACACTTGTATCTAAAGCATTTCGTGTTTCAAATACCGTTTGCTCAATGAAGTAATCCCAAGTGTCATCAGACATCCCAACGAAAGTTTGGATCCCACCAGTCTACTGGGAAGTAGGGAAAGTTCTGCTTTATATGTCTGAATTTGTCCAAGATGAGATCATTCCATGCAACATCAACTTTGGTGACAGTGTCATTCTCAAAGGAATCAACAGTGAATCTAACATGTTCAGCTTAAATACTAAGAAACGTAGCATCACCTTTTCTCTTTTTCGTTTTGCTCAAACTAGATAATGTAAGGGCGATTTGCTGAAAATTTCAGTCATATTGATCCACCATGAACCGAGAACCAAGGTCGGTAAGACAAAACTAGTAGTCTCGGTTATCCATTTAATCTTTAAATCACGGAAGGAAAATTTTGCAGCAAATCAAACTACAATCAAACAAATATCGCAGGCTAGCCTTGACATCGAGAGTTGATTATGGTCTGGATGAGTTAATTAATGTCTAATTAATAGTTTTTATAACATTTCGGGCCTAAAGAAAGACCTACAATAGGCAGATTTTACTCTAGCATAATGTAGGGTTAACTATTTGAATCTGTTTTTTGTCCCCCGCCTTTTGAAGAAAGCAGGGAACTATACTATTCAAAAAAAGTAGGGGATATTTGATTTTGGGAGCATAATACTAAAATATGCAAATGACTACGAAAAAAGTCACTATAGAACCTAACAGAAGAAACATTTCCAGTTACATGTGACGCCCAAACGCACCAATAGCTACCACATGGAATGCAGTTGATGCTTGGGATCATCATGGGGGTCCAACCCAAGATTTGCACGACTCTGACTTTGAATGTTACAGTCATTGTGGCATTGAATTCCAGGGTGGAAACATCAGTTTAATTGTTTTAGTGACCAGAAAACAAATTTTGATATGCGTCGGCTTACCCAAAATGAAAGGTTACGTGCCCTTGGCATGCTACAGATCGGCACAACACAGGCGGTTGTGGCGCGGACGATGAATGTTTCTCAGTCTGTCATAAGCAGGCTATGGTCCAGATACCGTGATACACAATCTGTACAGGACAGACCACGCTCAGGTCGACCAAGGGCGACAACTCAAGCCCAGGATCGATTTATCCGTACCTTGGCCTTGAGAAATCGTGTCATCACAGCAAATCAGATCAGCGCTCGTCTTCAAACAGACACTGGTGTGAGAGTGAGTGGCCAGACGATTCGGAATCGACTGCATAGGGGTCACCTTCGCGCCCGACGTCCTCGCGTGATCCCTTGTTTGAGAGATCATCACATTCAGGCAAGACGTCTTTGGTGTAGGGATCGTCAACACTGGGATAATCGACGCTGGAGCAATGTGATGTTTTCAGATGAGTCAAGGTTCACTTGATTTTTTGGACAGACGTAGGAGGGTGTGGCGTCGTCGAAACGAGCGCTTCCAAGACGTTAACGTCATCAGACATGATCGATTTGGGGGTGGTTCTCTTATGGTGTGGGGAGGCATCACTGTTGCTGGAAGAACGGCTTTACATGTTGTTGCAGGGCGTGTTACAGGCCAGTACTACCGGGACAACATCTTGGCAGTCCATGTTGTGCCGTTCGCACGACGTCATGGCCGCCGTTTCATCTTCCAGGATGACAACGCAAGATGTCACAGGGCCAGGATCGTTACAGGTTACCTCCAACAACAGAACATCACCACATTACCTTGGCCAGCACTGAGTCCCGACCTCTCCCCCATCGAGCATGTCTGGGACATGCTTGGACAGAGGTTACGTCAACGTCAACAACGTCCTGCCAATGTCCAAGAACTTGCTGCTGCGTTGCAACAGGAATGGGACAATCTGGACCAAAATGACCTTAGACGTCTCATTAGGAGTATGCCACGTCGGATCAATGCTTGTTTGGCACACAGAGGAGGATTTACCCGTTACTGACTTTGTTGTGGTGCTGTGGTAACTTTGCTGTTTGACCCTGGGTATCATTTTACCCTTATAATGTTCAGTCTGTGCCTTACTTAGTCTAACGATCATTTGGAATAAATCGATGAATGTGAACTTCATTTCATTTTGTCATTTGTTTCTTCGTCAGTTTCATTAGGTGACTTTAATAACACTTAAAAATCAAATATCCCCTACTTTTTTTGAATAGTATATTAAAGCGGGTTCGTCTGTCCTTCAAATATTTTGGAACACAATAACTCTCCTTCTGAGCTAGAATGCCCAAACTTGGTGAAGGTGTTTATTAGGACAATGCCTTGACGAGAAGAGATAAGCAATTTGATTGGTTGATGATTTGGGACACGATAACTTTAGGTGTTATTAAACTAGAGTGCTGAAATTGGATGTATAGTTTCATTACATCAATACCCTGATAATGAACATTTTCTGCTCTGGGTAAGCAGAGCGATAAGCAATTTGATTGGCCGAGACTTTGGAACACAATGACTCTTTTTCTAATTGAGCTAGAATGTTAAAACTTGGTGCAGTGGTTTATTAGGTCAAGCAGGGATAAGCAATTTGATTGGTTGATGCTTTGGGGCACTATAACTTTAGTTCTTATTAAATGAGAGTGATGAAACTTGGCGTATAGTTTCATTACATCAATACCTTGACTAATGATTATGAGCATTTTCTGTTTAGTGTAAGCAGAACGATAAGCTACTTGATTAGTTGAGACTTTGGAACAAAATAACTCGCATTCTATTTGAGCTAAAAGGATCAACCTTGGTGTTCGTGATTTTTTAGGCGAATGCCAGGATGGAGTTCAATGATGGGGATTTTCTGCTTAGGGTAAGCAGAGATAAGCAATTTGATTGGTTAATGCTTTGGGACACTATAACTTTAGTTCGAATTAAGAGTCAGTGATGTAACTAGGTGAATGGTTTTATCACATCAATACCTTGACTAAGTTCGATAAAAGAGCGATAGCAATTTGATTTGTCGAGACTTTGGAACAGGATAACTCTCGAGGGGGAATGTTCAAACTAAGCGTTCATCTTATAGAGAGTGAGGAAATTTAGTGTATAGTTGCTATCTGTTCGGATTTGATTTTGCAGGGAACATCAGCCTCACTGTTGGCTTGTTTACGCATATTTACATAGTATAAAGAAAAATAGTCATGTATTTGAATAACAAGAAAAGAATTTTACTTAAAAAATATACGCATATTTACATAGTATAAAGAAAAATAGTCATGTATTTGAATAACAAGAAAAGAATTTTACTTAAAAAATATATGCCCTCTTTAATTCGGAAATTTGAGTTTGTCGCGTGTAACATTACCTTATGTTTGGTGCAATCTAGTCCCGTTCAAGCTGACATGCCATGATACATTTAATTCATTCATTCAATAATTGAAATACATGCAAATCATTTACAATACTTATCATTTAATAACTGAAATGCATGTAATTGATGTACCTATTTAAAATATGTATTAACAAAGTAAATTGTATATTATAATTCATGTACCATACTTATCATACAGTGACATAGTAAAGTGTATTTTATAATTCATGGACTATATTTAAGATTTAATAACATGGAAAAGTGTATATTATAATTCATGGATTATTTAATATGTAATAACATCGTAAAGTGTATATCTTAATTTATTTACTATATTTAACACGTAATAACATAGTGAAGTTTATATTACAATTCATGTAGAATATTCAAAAACATGAAATAGCAGAATACGTCAGATGTAATAACATAAAACGTCATTCATGTACAATATTTAACATTTTGAGAACAAGGTAACGTACATTTGATTCGGGTAGGCTAACAAAAAAACACACTGAAAAGGCAAGCAAATAATGGTACCGACAATGTGCCAGGCGTCATTATAGTAGTTGAAAAACTGGACCCGCGTGACGTATTTCATTGACATTTACGTGCTGGATAGTGTCTGTATATCAAGTTGTTTGATGGTTTCTTGCAAGACATGCTATCGCGCTCGTGCAATATCAATATATTACGCAATGTCTCGCATTCGATCATTTAACTACACATAATGCCTGATGTCTCGCACACATAGAACTAATATTTTTGACCAAATCTGTGGGGCCTTGGCAGCAGCTTAGTTACCCCTCTTTAATTAAACCCAGGGATTACACACAAACATCATATCGTGTAACTAAAGCAAGGTTATGAATAACCCTAATATATTTACAGTGAACTCTGTCAAATCCGACATCGTACGGGATCGTTACAATATGTCGGAAGTCACAGAGTGTCGGAATACCCAGTTTTGTCAAAAACGGAAATATTGTAACTTCGAAAACCGGAAGTATTATTATAATGTTGCTCCGATTCACCCGAGCGTTACTAAAAATGATAAACTTTTCTGTACATTCAAAATTTTCTAACATAATTTTTATTTCATTCAACATGCGTAGGCATTTTGAATAGGTCAAGTCTGACGTTAAGTACTATATAACAAGGCTGGCTATTGTAATCCTTATACATTTACTATTTAACAAGGCTCGCTATTGTAACCCTAAAACATTTACTATTTAACAAGGCTTGCTATTGTAATGCATGAATACAATTAAGAATATCATTGGTTGCTAAGAATAACACAACAATTATTAGCACAGCGATACCTATTCCACCAGAAGCTATCGCCGCTGGTCTGTCATCCGAGATGGAATGTTTCGTGCGATACATTCTAGATAGGTTATGTTTATTTAATAACAGATTCTTAATTATTTGAAATTTATAGCGTGAAACATCTAACTCTGACATGGTTGATAAACCACAATTACATCGGCATTTGTTCGCAGCAGCTTTTGTGGTGGATCTAGTCGTCAAGGAGGGCGATGTCACGTTAGTACTCAGCAATTCCGTTTCTATGGAAGATGAAACTGTCTGAGAAGTTGTTGCTGCATCTGTAAAAGTTACAACAATCGGTTCTGTTGTCTTTGGTTCAGTCGTGATTGACGATCCCTCTTCGGTCGTGATTGACGACCCCTCTTCGGTCATGATTGGAGAACCCTGTTCAGTCGTAATTGACAAACCCAGTTCAGTTGTGATTGAAGAACCCTGTTCAGTCGTCAATGAAGATTCTGTTGATGTTCCAACTTCATCTAGCAACAAACAAAAACAAATAATAACAGTAGGTTGAAGTACATAAAAGGACAACATTTCGAACACCGGCACGCCGCTATCGTATCATAAGCTACGATCATAACGAGAGAGAAATAGGGTTTAACGTCCACCCGATACAAACTAGGTCATTTGGGGACTAATATATGGTTTAATTTTTATTTCAATAATTTGCTTGCGTGTAGGTGTCTTTAGCAGTGGGAAGAAACCGGAGTACCCGGAGAAAACCCACGAAGTTGGAAAGGCGACCCTACTCCTTGCCACGTACAACCGGGGATTCGAAACCACGCCAGTTGACTCAATGACTGGCCGTATGATACAGCGCGCACGCTAACCATTCGCCCCCCCCCCACCTACGTATGACACTTTGTATATAACCCCATGCATATGTCAAATTTTATCATGTAAGATCAACAATTCCAATGCGTTTGCAGACGAAAGGCTCGACGCCACCGGCCCAACAGAACAGCAGCAATCTTTGCTTATAGTGAATATCAGAATTCCACGCCATTGGCCGAATGGTTAGCGCTATATCATTGACACAGCTGGCGTGGTTTCGATTCCCCGCGGTTGTTCGTGACAAGCAGTAGGGTCGCGTGTCCAACCCCGTGAGTTTTCTCCGGGTCCCCAGGTTTCCTCCCACTGCTGAAGACCCCTTGCTTGTATCGACTGGACGTGAAACCCAATCCCCCTCTCTCTTTTTGATGTTGGCTTCAGTCAAATTATAAGAACCATACTCACCGCAAAAAAGGACAAACATTTCCCAAGAATAGTTATTATCTGAACAGAAAGTTTGAATTCTGTTTTCACCTGTGTCCAGACAGACAGTTGCAAAATGAGTCAGATAATCCGATTGGATCGTGTAAGCCTGGGTTGGGAATCCTCCTCGATAGTAACACACCAACACGTCACTGAACACAGTCTGATTTGAAACACTTGTAGTAAAGTGGGATACTGTTCCCGAAGATGACTTGGCTGTTAAGATACAAACACAACATTATATAAGCTTTAAGAGATGAAATGGGGTTTAACGTCCTACTGTTCTGCTCCGAACAGAGCTATTGAAGACGGGCATACTCCATACAGTGTGTTATGAGTGAAATTTTGCCCTACGGCCTACTGTCAAGGGATATTTTACATGCACGCCATTGTGTACAGGAGACCGTTTTTTCGTCCCGTCCTGCATCACTTACAATGAGGAACCACGCCAGAATATCTGGATGAACTTTCTCGGCAAATGCTGAGATGGAACACCTGTTCTCTAGGCTAGCGAGCCAGCGTCTTACCCACTTAGCCACCGTGATAATTCAAGGGTAAAATAGTAAACAGATATCCTAAATCGGAACATCTCAATATAATCAATGTCCCATTAAAATGCTCAAAATCGTGGTATTTTGGATTTTCGAGTATCCGAATAGATCGACTCTGAAATAGCGTCATAATGGATGTGTCCAAGTGCAGTCACGTGACGGGGTACAAATATCACCGTTCCTCAGAAAACAAACAATATCCCAGCGTCGAAACGAAACAACTGAAATAATAAACCGGAACTCGTATGACCGACATATATCATACTATTTTTAGATCTGAAAGGCACGGAATTTACTTATACTTACGGCATGTGGGTATGTTACATTGTTCAAACGTGTAGTATCCGGTCACGCACCAGGGTTGGTTCTGCCTCGATAATCTATTTTGACATGTGGTGCTATTGGTTATGTTAAAGGTAAACATGTGATGTGTATACAGAGACTTTTTCCAATTCAGGCACGGTGATCCTACTGCAGATCGAGATATGTTACCATCGTATTCAATCCCTGGAGAAGACAGCCTACAAATCTCACCTAAAATAATATGTTAAGCAAATGAAATGGGGTTTAACGTCCTACTTTTCAGCACCGACTGGGCTAACGAAGACGGTCATACGCCATACGGTGTGCTGCGAGGGATATATTGCCCAGGCAGCGGCCCTATGGCCTACTCTTATATCGAACTCCAACTTTCAAGGGATCTTTTACGTGCATGACAATGTATACACGGGTTCTTGTTTTTTTTATATATCATCTGAAGGGCTAGACAGCTGACCTTGTCCGGCCCTCCGTCCTGCACCACAGAAAGCACGTTGGGAAAATCCCGATGAACTTTCTCTGCCAATGCAAGGATCGAACACCCGACCTCCAGGCTAGCGAACCAGCGTCTTACCCACCGCTATTCAGAATATGATAACAATCCCACAGTAACTGCGTGTTCATACAATAGAATATTTTTTCTAGAAAAGGGACATCTTTAATTTCGATGAATAACGAGACACGTTCCGCAGTTGATAGTCTGGTGTTTGCTTTAAGGTCTATATACCAGCGAAATTACCACCCGACTATCCGTCTTCAACACCCGATATCACTTTCCGTTCGGGGTGTTCACATACTTGTTTGCATCTAATCAAATGAAACGAAATAGGGTTTAACGTCCTACTTCTAATTAAATAATTTACACGCAGAAGTTATATTTGAGCATGTTCAAAACAAACGTCAAGGTTCTGCGATCTGACCTGGAAAGCTCTGAGAACTCGAACTTTTTGAAGTTTGGAATTTTTTGGGACCTTTTTGTCGCGTTGTACTGGCGACATTTTCTGGTCACCGTACGATCACAGTAGCGCGGTAAAAAACACAACCCTGGTCGAACAATGGCTTTACAACAATTAAGACTGAGAAGAGATACTCAAAGACCAGAAGAGAAACCTTTTCCGTTTTGCTGTGAGTAAATATAACTGTTGCCTGGATCCTGGTAGTCTCAAAATTTCGCATCATACTGTTGTCTTTAAAAAAAAAACTGCTCATGGGAATCGTACCTTTATTAATGTTTGAAAGTTATGCTCAATATATCTATTTCTTAAAATTGTTTGAGCCTTGCGGTTTATTTCTTAAGCGTACATTATCCAAGAGTTAAATCTGCCTATTGCAGGTCTTTCTATTATCTAAATAATTAATTAAACATTACTTAACTTATCCAGACCATAGTCAACTCTCGATGTCAACGCTATCCATTAGGATCCGATTTGCTGCTCAACTTTCATTCATGATTTAATCATGAAATGGATAATCGAGCCTATGTTTTTATCGTACCGACTTTAGGAATGATGATCGAGGCGAAAATTTAATCGCTAAAATTCTAAAGATAAAGGTGCATGATTGTTTGAGAGTTTGCAAATCTAAAATTATCCACTTACTGCATTTAAACAATGAACAATATTCCCATGTACCGTCAGCAACAAAACACCACGGGGCGTCTTTCATGTCGTTAAATGGGTTTCTACAATTATTCGAAACATTAGAGAAGAACTGATCAGGAAAAAATTGGGCATTGGCATACGTCGAGATGCTACTCCATGGTAAGCAAGGTTGGTCATACATTGTTGTATTTCTAGCACCTTTATAATCTGTCCCAGTACTCTCTTGATAACATTCTAAATCTGAAACAACAAATAATATTCCTAAATTTAATAGAGGTGAGAGGGAGAAAGAGAGACGGGAAGGGTAACGTCCACTCAACACAAACTGGGTCATTTCGGGACTAGCACACGGTTCAATTTTATTTCAATACCTCGCTTGCGCGTAGGGGTCTTCAGCAGTGGGGGGGGGCAGGAAACCCACGAATTTGGACAGGCAACCCTTCCCCTTGTCACGTACAACCGGGGAATCGAAACCACAACAGTTGACTCAATGACAGACCTTAAAATATAGCGCGCACGTGCCTCCCCCCCCCCAAAAAAAAAAACCAGAATAGAAATGTTTGTGTTGTTGGAGTGATTATATTTGAGGTTTTTTTTTACATTATTAACGCCCGAACGTCATACTTATAACGTAGGCTGCCTGTCTGGAGTTAGCTCCGTTTGAGAACAGACACTAACCTAATCGACCGACATTTAAAGTCTTAAATCGCTTATTTTAGTGGAAAGTATTTATTTTGCTTTCCATTCAAAGGTTGGAATTAGGAGAGGGAGAGAGAGATATGGCGTCATTTCGGGATTCGAAACCACGCCAGTTGACTCAATGACAGGCCGTATGATACAGCTCGCGCACGCTAACCATTCGCCCCCCCCCCCCCCGTGTTAAAACAAAGTCTAATTAATATTTTATGTAAGATTTAAGGCCTAAAGAAAAAACATGCAATAGGCAAATTTAGCTTTTGAATAATGGATCATTGATTGAAAGCCAATAAACTGGTACTTACTTGAGTCATAAATTCGCCCATGGACCTTAATTTCACAGATAATGCCTACTAAAAACACTGCCCGTACACTAATAGTGTTGCCAACAGGTGCCCCTGGACAGTCAATTATATGGGTGGAGTTAGCAGGTGTTACGGCAAATGATCCACATTGCTGGCTTTCTTCACCCAATTCAACTTTAACGAGTAACACCACGTTTTCTAAACCTTGATTATAAAATAAAATGATATGAGATGGAGTTTAACGTCCTACTGTTCTGCTAATGAACTGGGCTATGAAGACGGACATATCCCATACTGTGTGTCGTGAGGGAAATTATGCCCGGACGGCGGCGCTACTGCCTATACTATTAAATCGAATTGCAACTACCAAGGAATCTTTTACGTGCGCGCCAATGTGTACATGGAACCCTGTTTGTTTTTGCTTGCACGCAAATGTTCGTCCCAACAGAACGACTATATGTTGTCCCCTTCTAGGCCCTCGGTCCTGCACCACTGACAAGAAGGAACCACGCCGTAAAACCCTGATGAATTGGCAATCTGATCAAAATAGAGATCTATATCTTTACTTGTTTTTTTTTTTATAAGTTTGATTACCCTTTCATTGACTAATACCTCACCAGAAGGGGGGTAAATAACAACTCTTTCAGAGCCTAGCGTAGTAAAGACAAATAAAACGAAATTTAGAACTATACAAAAAACGACACGAAACAGGGTCTGTGTTTTAATCGGATTGTTGGAATTGGCGGAGCCGTTGGGGCCCCTTTTTTGAGACTTCCTCCTCACCCTCTACGCAAAACAACAACATTAAAATCATCCTATTTGCATCAGATGAGTATGTACTTACTTCCCATTGTGATGATGACTCTCCTGATTTCGTAAGTGTGTTGTAAGTCGACATGCCAGGACATACCATCTGATGTAGGCGAACAGCATGTTGTATAGTCGTTGTCTGTAAGACTCGTACCATTCGGGGATGGGATAACTGCAATGACGTCATCCACTAAAACGAGATTAAACGCAATGGATGATACAAAGGGGATACTGGATTGAACTTTCCGAAATTAAATTCTCTCAATTCCGAAAATATAGTCAATCGAGTGAAAACGGGAATTTCGGAGTACAACGCATGTGCCGACTGCATAAAAAACTATCTCAACCAACCTTGTGTTTAATTACGACACAATTTTTCTCACACCACCTCAGTAGTCGGGACGGACAGAACTGTGACGGGACTGAATTCCGCATCACTCGATTGCAATTCTGTCAATTCGGGACGTTCCGAACAGACAATCGAGTATTCCCAATATGTCGAGAGAGAGAGAGAGAGAGAGAGAGAGAGAGAGGGAGAGAGAGAAATTGGGTTTAACGTCCACTCGACACAAACTAGGTCATTTTGGGACTAACATATGGTTTAATTTTATTTCAATAATTCGCTTGCGCGTAGGGATCTTTAGCAGTGGGAGGAAACCGAAGTACCCGGAGGAAACCCACGAGGTTGAGAAGGCGCCCATATCTCCATGCCAAAATACAAAGGAAGGTGTATTTAGCTTCACTCAAAATTTCAACTCAAAATATTTTTGATCCAGAGACACAAAACTTTACACATAGTTTCTTATTGATATATAATATACCTTAAAACAACAACAGTTTTATAGAGTCAACTTCAATACTGTGCGAGACCAAACAGCTCTTTATTGGTTGGTCTTAGTCTTTATTTCATAGTCCTTTAAAATTCTTATTTTTTCATTTGTTGTCGTAATTCGACATTTGTATACTAAAATTAACATTTGTATCTTAAAATCAATATTTGTTTTACAAATCAGACATTTGTCATGTCAGATTTGTAAAATGTATTTTAATTGTATTTCAATATAAAGATAAAATTTATTTTAGAAAATCAAAAGTTAGCGTACATTTACATTTCATCAGAGAAATACAACTAAAAGCAAATCTGAAAAAACAATCAGCTGCCATGATTGGTTGAGATATTTTTTATGCAGTCGGCACATGCGTTGTACTCCGAAATTCTACTTTTCACTCGATTGACACTATTTTTGAAATTGAGAGAATTTAATTCCGGAACGTTCAATCGAGTACGCCCTAAATATCGATCGATGACCGCGACTCTAATGAAACCACGTGCACAGTATGGCTAATCGGGACGGGCCTTCGAGAAAGAAAATAGATTGAAAGTAGTCTATTTTCAAAAATGGGCGTTTGTTTGACAGCGACATATTTGTTTGTTCAAACAAAAGTTGTTTTTTTTATCTCTTCAAGTCACGTTATCATGAATGTGCCAGGGAAGAAGAAATATATTTAAAGAGGGATAACGAAATAAATACTTTCCACTCATGCAATACACGATAACCCGTATTCTAACGTTTAAATACCCTCCCCCCCATCCCCGCCCATCACTACTACCTTAATAGCATTTAGCGTCACCCCACTGTAATACCCCTTTCAATCTAAGTAAATTCAAATGTTTCAGAATATAATTTACATTTCTGAAAAGGTAAATGAACCTTCTTTTCGGTTGTATTCTATGTAATATCTTGAATGTCGTAGTATGACCCTTATTTTGACATTTAAGACCCCATCCACCCCCTCCCAATCAATTAATAGAGTTTAATAGAGTACAGCGATATAAGAGTAAGCCATAGTGCCGCTGCCCGGGCAAAATTTCCCTCATTGCACGATGTATGGCGTATGCCCGTCTTCTTTAGCCCAGTATAGGAGCAGAACAGTAGGACGTTAAACTCCATTTCATTTATTAAGTTGGGGAGTGGAAGGATATTTAAAGTCCAGAAAAAAAACGATCTTAATAAGAAATTCTCGATATCTGTTCATATACAGCTAAAAAAGTGTGTTTATTGTTTGCTACATAATGCTAATTATTTTCCTGCACATTTGTATGTATATACCTTGAAGAAAGACAAAATTTGAAATGGCACTAACATGTATTAAATGATAGGGGTTGGGTGTATTTAACGTCAAAATAAGGGCCATACCACAAAATACAAGATATCGGGATACATATAACCAAAAAGGTCCTAATGCATTTTCAAAATTGTAAAATATTTTTTGACATAATCATATTTACGTACCCTATAATTTGGATCGTTTGTATTTAATGAGTGGGGTGGATTTAAAAGTGAAGATACGCGTCTTAATACGAAGTTCCAGCTACCGAATAATTGTTCACCGGAAAGTATTTGCCTATCGCTCTTTGAATATACGAGTATTAGCTATTTACTGGCAGATTCATGATTTAGAAGAGATAAAGCCCTCTTCGTTTGTTCAAAGAAATATGCGTTATCAGACAAAACCTAATTTCTTAAAATAGACTACTTTCAATTATTTTATTTAATACTAGATCAGATGTTATGCAGAGAGAGACATACCTCACACGCCAGTTCGGTCATCAAGCGATTTGTCTTATTGATATATGTATATATGTTTCCTCGATTCTGCCTTGTTGTATGGTTACTTATTGTATGTCAGGTTGACTTCCGCTCATGTCGTCATAATGTCCCGGTTCGATGAATTTCGAGAAATGTTTTTGGAGAAATGTTATTGAAGAACTGTTTTTGGAGAAATGTTTTGCAAGATTTGTATTTGGAGATTTGTATTTAGATATGTGTTGTTCGAGAGTTGTTTTTCGATGTATGTCTATGATGAAATGTAAATGTAGATTATGTTTTGATTTACTAAAATAAATTTTATTTTTATATTTTATTTATTTTTTACAAATCTGAAATCTGATATGCCAAATGGCTGATTTGTAAAACAAATATTGATTTTAAGATACAAATGTTAAACTTGGTGTACAAACGTCGAAATACGACAACAAATGTCGAAATACGACTACAAATGAAAAAATAAGGATTAAGGACACTGAATAAAGAGCTGTTTGGTCTTCCATACAATACCACACCCTTAAACATGCATTATGAAAGATCAAAATTTGAGTATTGTAGGTCTTTCTTTAGACGTGAAATAAAAACTATTAATTAGACATTAATTAACTTATTCAGACCATAATCAACTCTCGATGTCATCATTTGTGTTGGATTATTACTGGATATGAATCCGATCTGCTGCTCAACGCTCATTGATGATTAAATCTGATATGGATTATGGAATAAACGCGGTTCCTTGCCACACCCTACGTCGTGCTGTACTGACAGGGAGAAACCACGCCGAATAAATGTGGTGGAGTGATTTTATTTATTTTACTGGTATTTTAATATGATCACAATACTAATGTAATTTTAAGTAATATGTCACGCATCAATGCATCTTTAAACTATCCTGTTATGTACACTTTTCTTAGGTAACCAGTGAGTTCGAGTTCATCATCTGCTCACTGGGATTCAATTTTCACCTTTGACCCAAAGGTTTCCTGGATTTGTATTTCCTATCTCCTTGGTCACTTACTTATAGAATCTTGTAGTGTAAGGTTGAATGTTTCATTCAACCCCGGTAGTGATTTTATATTTAAAGTTTCAGTAATAGTTATAAAAATAATTTCATTTATTCTCATCAATTGTGTGTGTTTGGTATTAGAAGAATTATTGCCTACAGATTTGTAATTTACAGTTTAAAGGTATGTGTTGCTAGTTGTTTTATCAGTGTTATATCTATTTCATTTGTCTTTGTTATAATGGCGAACATGTTGGTTTTAAGTAAAAATTGTCAAATAAGTTTAAGTTAATTGCATACAGTTAATAATAGTAAGGCTATTTAAAGCATTTCGCTTTAATAATATAATTTAATTTATAATATCCCACCTTCACTTCACCTTAGTCCACACTCTGGTTACTTTATTAAAAACCCCTTCATGGGTAAGAACATATTATTTATTATTAGTAAGATTATTTAGATTTTTCCTGTATATTTCATACTGGTTAGCAGGAGGTAGTTTCCCTTTAAAGCATGTATATAGCTTAAGTATATGTATAAGTAGTATTTAGAATAGAGATTTTAGTGTTAATATGTAATATATTATTTTAATGAATATGAATGAATTGATTTTATATGTTTGATTATGTTATTTATACTGTAATTGTATAATTTCAGGGTTTTTATTGATTAGTAATAAATTGCTGTTTTACTGAACCCTTGGTGTGGTTATTTTCCTCGTAATTTGACCCCCTACAACATAAACTTGATGAACAATTTTCGGTAATAAAAGATAAACACATACTGGAACACACTAGAGATGGTTTCGTCCAAGTAAAATAGTGTGTGCAGTATATGAAACCATTTCCCGCTATTGGATACCAAGGTTCTTCACAAGTAACCATAGCAATGCTTTTAAATAAGGTGGAGTTAATGTTGACCTTTTGACCTGGTTGGAGATAAGGGCGAGAGCAGTCGCCTGTAAAAAAAAAACAAACATAAAAGATCACGACGTATATCCTCTACGTTTTACACTATCTTGTTATCTATAGTCATTGAGTCAAGTGTTGTGGTTCCGATTCCCCGCTTGTACTTGACAAAGAGTAGGGTTGCCTGTCAAACCTCGTTGGCTTTCTCCGGTCCGCCGGTTTCGTCACACCGCTGTATACGCCTACGTGCAGACGTGGGTGGCGTTCTTACTGCGCTGCTACGGTGATGGAAAATGGTCTCAGAGTGCGTCAAGATCGCCTTAAGCGTGGTGGAAACGCCATATATCGTGCTGTGGTCTCCATGGTCTCCAGTGATCGCGGCGTTTGTTTTGAGCATGTTCAAAACAAACGCAAATGTTCTACGATCTGTGAGAAGGAGGAAACCATAGTATTCGCAGTAAGCCAACGAGGATGAGAAGGCGCCCGTATCTCTAAGCCACATACGCTTAACCAAGAATCGAAACCACTACCGCAAGCCAGAGGTAACCGACCAGTTGGAGCGCGAAGGCGACACTCTAGGCCACTAACGCAGACCAGAGGTGACCGGCCCGTTGGACCGCGAATCACGATACTCGGCCATCCCAGTGGTGTTGCCCACGATCCACTCTTATTTCGATTTCAGGTGCAAAGAATTTTTTGGGCGGGGTGCCACCCGAACGATTTGCTTGTTAGGCTGTTTGTTTTTCTGATTTGCTTGTTAGGCTGTTTGTCTTCCTGATTTACATACTGCACGCAGAGAACTAATAATTCTACTCTAAAATGGTCACCATATCTAACATACAATTAGTGTACAGCTTTGCGCCAATGTGTACACGGGGCCCTGATTTTTTGTATTCCCACTCCCACCCTCCCTCCACCTCTCTCTCTCTCTCTCTCTTTGCTAATGCAGGGATCGAACACCCGACCTCCAGGAAAGCGAGCCAGTTCTCCCATGTCAATGATTCAGGACAGGAAGACCTGACAAGGAAAGACCTAGTTTGTGTCGAGTGGACGTTAAACCCCATTTGTCTCTCTCTTTCTGGCAAGGATAACCTTTTTAAAAACATGTACGATAACAATACCTTTGAATTTGGCGCCAGTTGCTTGCAAATCACAGATTTCTAATTGTCCATTGCTAGTTCCATAATTGACGGATATGATCATCGCGTCTCCTACTACTCGCCTATACAGATCTATGTCACAGTTTATGTGGAGAGTAGACCAGCTTCTTATAGGATTTGTGTAGTTGTAACACTTGGAGAACAGGTCCGTTGATATTTGACCATCTATAGCTACAAGTTGAACCATTATGTTTGGCATTTCAGCTAATAATAATAATAATAATAATAATGATAATAAGGATGGTGATGGTGATGATGATGATGATGATGGTGATGATGATGATGATGGGTTGTGAATAAAGACACAGATGATTTTGTTTTGTTTTGAGGAGATTGTAACTCATGAGGATAACGACGACGACGACGATGATGATGATGATGATGATGATGATGATGATAATGATGATGAATGGTAAATGTCATTAAGATATTACATTAAACCACCCGAGAATGGATAAACTCTGGTCGTTTATATTAAGCAGAGACGGACAAATTGTAAGAATCCACGGCAGCTATCTTGAATACTTTTTTTTATTTTGCTCGCTTCGTTTTGTAAAATTAAATTGATCAGAACTCTAGTACTCAGTGTATCACAGCCGAGATCGCCATACGACAATTCAGCCTGGCATAAAAAATCACAAAACGTCAGGACTCTTTTTATGAAAAATATAAATATATATGACAGCATACTCATTCCTGTTTTAATGGTTACATTAACTATTTCAAATACGTCATGCAGAGTTATATATAGTAAAGGTTCGGTCTCCAAGCCAGATTTGGCACACGTAGCAGGATTCATGTCCGTTGCTAGATAGGGATAAGCATCGGTGCCAGGCACCGCATTACTGGATATCCTGACATTAACTGGGTTGGTTAGTATATTTGAAGAATCTAAAATATAAAACATCTTTTATTGTTATTTAAATGTAATATACCTTTTTAGAAATCGCCTTTTTCTCGGACATATTTTTGGTTGTTTATTTTTATGTGATACTCTTACATTTTCGAAGAAATGCATAACTTTTGCAAAATCGCCTATTTCTCGTAAATATATTTGCTTGTTTTTTGTTGTGAAACCCTTATATTTTCGAAGAAATACAAAAAGTTTATTTCGAGTTGAGTTCACAAAGCATTCTAAGACTTAAGTTGAGAATTTACTCGAACTTGTTCACCTTATTTTAACTCAAATATAGCCATTTATAAAACTGGTTTTAATGTATCAATCAAATACATGAATAAGAAACTGTGTGCTAAGATTTGTGTTTCTGGATCAAAGATATTTCTCATAAACAGTGACTGAAAAGTTGAATAAATTCTCAACTTAAGTCTGAGAATGCTTTGTGAACTCGGGGCCTGAGTATTTTAAAGCATGGATAACCACGCCAATTTTTTTACCCAACTTATAAATAAGTCATAGCGATTATTAATGATTATTAAACTGTGGTTTAACGTCCAGCACTTCTTCTTAAGAGAGAGAGAGAGAGAGAGAGAGAGAGAGAGAGAAAGAAATGGGACTCCTTGCCACGTACAACCGGGGATTCGAAACCACGCCAGTTGACTCAATGGCAGGCCGTATGATACAGCGCACGCACGCTAACCATTCGGCCACCCAACCCCCCGGATTTTCTTTAAAAAGTTAATTAAATGAAATGAAATGGGGTTTAACGTCCTACTGTTCTGCTCTGACTGCAATTGGTTAATCAATACTGTTAAGTGAATATATCTTCTATCACTAATAAACAGTATAATTAATTGAAACAAAGGAAACATGTTATTTCTTTACATTCTTGAGTTAAGTCGCTTGGGTTCTCTATGGATGAAATCCTTATACGGCATTTAGTAACTGAACATATGATAAATAACACAAATTTATATGGAAAACAATCACTGAGTTTATTTCACACTACGTTTCAACAAGTTCCTCTTGTCGTACTCAAGTGAGTAATGACCGTGTAATGGCAAGGAATCAAATTTATAGAACAAGATAACAAAAGCAATAACTAATATGAAACCATCAAAGGATAATAAGGAGAAACAATCATAACATTACAGAATAGACATCAAAGATATAGATTAGGGATTAACTAATTAAGATATGAATCCATCAAGGGCCAATAGAAAGGGATACTAAAAACATTACAAATGGGCAACACAAATATTAATTAAGGGTTAATTAAGACATCATAGCTCCTTGGAAGGTATAATCCCTCGTCTCTATTAAGTTCAGGTTTAAATCTCTTGATTTGGATGGCTTCTTGTAATTTTCTGGATTTCTTATTATGGAGATTTTGGTTTAATACTTTAACTTCAGAATAGTTAACTTGAAGGCGTTTGTTCAGTATCAGGGGTTCATAAACAGCGGATTTGTTGTCTGTGCTTCTGGACTGATGTTGCTTCAACCTCTTAACTAACGGGCATTTCGTTTCGCCGATGTAGATCTTCGAACAGGAACAAGTTATTTGGTATACACAGCCCCTGGGTTGTTTACCTATTGTGGATTCGGTCTTTCCATTGGCACCAAGGATGTCTTTTATGGTTTTACCAGTTTTGAAGTAGACTTTGATGCCAGCTTGTTTGAGGATCCTTCTTATCTTGTAAGACACATTCCCTTGAAATGGTACTGAAATGGCAATCGGGGGATCTTCTTTAGGGGGTCGGGTTTTATTTCTGTTGTTAATGGTTGATGTGATGGTTTTCTCAACGAGCTCTCTGGGGTACTGATTTAGGTTAATAAACACATGTTTGATATGGCTTAACTCCTCGTCTAAGTGGTCATCACTGCAAATGTTGAGGGCACGGTGGGTGAGGGTGGCAATGATCCCCTTTTTTGTTTCGAGGGGGTGGTTAGAGTGGAAATTTAAGTACTGGTCCGTCTGTGTGGGTTTCCTATAGACACTACTTTTAATGGTTCCATCTTCTCTCTTCACCAGAACATCCAGAAAGGGTATGGTTGAGTTTACTTCCTTTTCCATCGTGAACTTAATTCTTGGGTGTTGCTTGTTCAAGTGTTCCAGTAAAGAATTAGGATCATCCGATGCATTAACCATCACAAAAGTGTCATCGACTTTTCTGTACCAGCACGCGGGTTGGATTGGTGATGTTTTCAGGGCATTAACTTCAAAATATGACATGTAGATTTCTGTTAAAAGTGGAGACAGTGGTGAGCCCATCGGAAGACCATAAACCTGTTCATAGACATCATCCCCCCATGTGAAATAGGTTGACTCAACACATTGCTTAACTAACGTTATTATACTGTCAGTTGTAAGGTTGGTGTCTAGTTGGGTGGATGAACCATCGATACTCTCTCTTAGAATCGTAAGCATCTCATCCCTTCGTACATTTGTAAAGAGATCCACAACATCGTAAGACACAAATTGACCCGGATTTTGAATATTCTTAATTTTGTCGCAAAATTCTTTAGAGTTGCTGATAAACGAGCTGGCTGATTTCCCTAACGGTGATAACAGTTTGGTGAGAAACTGGGCTAAATTGTAGAAGACAGAAAATCTCTTGAACAGACAAGTGGACGGGCTTTCATTGGCGTTTTGTGGATCTTCATCGTAGCTCTGGAGTAGGGAGGCTGTGAGTGAATGGGACGTAATTGGTACAACTGTTGAGAAGAAATTTGGTTAAGCTGATTTAATTCTTTCAGGTGCTCATGCAATTTCTTTTCCAGCTTGACTGTTGGGTCCTTCCTCAGTTTTCTGTACGTATTCGTGTCAGATAGTACCCTGGTGACTGTGTCTTTATATTCTGTGGTATCCATTAAGACCTTTGCCTTCCCTTTATCTGCCTGGACAATGGTGATTGACTTATCCTGTCGCATCCCTTCTCCACTCCTGTTATGAAATAATCTTGGTTTTTCGGTCTGGTGGTTGGTATCCCTTTATCTGCCTGGACAGATACCAACCACCAGACCGAAAAACCAACATTTGCAGTGATGACCACTTAGACGAGGAGTTAAGCCATATCAAACATGTGTTTATTAACCTAAATCAGTACCCCAGAGAGCTCGTTGAGAAAACCATCACATCAACCATTAACAACAGAAATAAAACCCGACCCCCTAAAGAAGATCCCCCGATTGTCATTTCAGTACCATTTCAAGGGAATGTGTCTTACAAGATAAGAAGGATCCTCAAACAATCTGGCATCAAAGTCTACTTCAAAACTGGTAAAACCATAAAAGACATCCTTGGTGCCAATGGAAAGACCGAATCCACAATAGGTAAACAACCCAGGGGCTGTGTATACATTCTGTAATGTTATGATTGTTTCTCCTTATTATCCTTTGATGGTTTCATATTAGTTATTGTTTTTGTTATCTTGTTGTATAAATTTGATTCATTACACAGTCATTACTCACTTGAGAACGACAAGAGGAACGTGTTGAAACGTAGTGTGAAATAAACTCAGTGATTGTTTTCCATATAAATTTGTGTTATTTATCATTCTCTATGGATGTGTGCGTTAGTACTGGCTAGACTAATTGACAGATACAAAAATATCTAAACGCATTTGTTCTTACCATTCTGTATTTAACCTGCATACTTATGTGAAATGAAATGGGGCTTAACGTCCTACTGTTCTGCTCCGAACTGGGGTGTGCTATGAGGGAAATTATGTCCGGATAGCAGCACAACGGCCTACTCCTATATCGAATTCCAACGGTCAAGGGATCTTCTACGTGCACGGTAAAGTGTACACGGGACCTCGGTTTTTCGTTCAAACCGAACGACTAAACAGTTCATGCCCCCCGCCCTGCATCACCAATGCTGGAATCGAAGACCCGACCTGCAGGCTAGCGAGCCAACGTCTTACCCACCGTGGCCCCGCATACTGACTTGTTCATACTGTCTACAGTCAGTGTAATATTTTTCAAAAGTTTGAATTCTCCAAATATTTTTAGACGAAAGAGAGGCTGTTTAGTTTTTAGCTATTAATTGTTCTTTGTATTTTGTGCCTGACAAAGAACATCGTGTAGTTGCTCGGTGGGACGGAGCGTTTACCTAAGCGAACCCTTGCCAACTGGAATTCCCTCACAGCATATTGAATGACGTTTACCCGTCATCATTATTCTAGTAAGTGCAGAAAAGTACGGTAGGGTGTTAAACTCCAGTTCACTGAACGCATTCCTTTGGAATTTTGGGGGGGTTGGGATGGCCTAGTGGTCTAGAGTGTCGCGCTTCGACCTCAAGCTGGCCGGTCACCTCTGGCTTGCGGCTGTGGTTTCGATGCCTGGTGTGAGCGTATGTGGCATGGAGATAGGGGCGCCTTCTCAACCTCGTGGGTTTCCTCCGGGCACTCCGGTTTCCTCCCACTGCTAAAGACCCCTACGCGCAAGCGAATTATTGAAATAAAATTGAAACCATATGTTAGTCCCAAAATGACCTAGTTTGTGTCGAGTGGGCGTTAAACCCCATTTCTCTCTCTCTCTCTCTTTGGAATTTTACGGCAGTTGCTTGTTATTGTTCTTACCAATGCAGGTGATATTTGGTGGCTCCCATATCTGAACTGACCAACATGTCACGGGGGTATTTGACCCTATTGCGTGGTATCCAGCGTAACACGCATACTGTAGTTCAGCACCGGCCAATGTTCCTCCATTCTGGGGGGACCAGTATCCGTTCTGTACTTCATGTGGCTCACCACAGTCAACTGAAAGTCAAAGCATCACAATAACGATTATGTATTTGATTGGGGTTTAATATAACACCAAAGTGGTTATAAAACACGTCTTTATACTAGATTTGAATAAATCGAACTGCCGGGCTAAACTTACCTCAGTCCCGACTACAACTTGTTTTACCTTAATCTTAAAGGTACGGTAATGATCTACAATCAAAGCATAACAATAACAAAGTTCTTAATTAAGTCAAGTGGCGGGTGTTGATCCCACCCTTTGACGTGACAAAGCGTATATGGTCGCCCGTTTTCTGCTACTGCTCAAAACTACTTCGCGCAATCAAATTATGACAATAAAATTAATATGAACCGTAATAGATTAGTCCCACAATCACCTAGTTTATGCCGAGTGGACGTTAAAGATACATTAGGGGAGATTTTATAAAGAGCTGGCATATGGTTGCAGAGAGAGAGAGAGAGAGAGAGAGAGAGAGAGAGAGAGAGAGAGAGAGAGAGAGAGAGAGAGAGAGAGAGAGAGAGAGAGAGAGAGAGAGGAGAGAGAGAGAGAGAGAGAGAGAGAGAGAGAGAGAGAGAGAGAGAGAGAGAGAGAGAGAGAGAGAGAGAGAGAGAGAGAGAGAGAGAGAGAGAGAGAGAGAGAGAGAGAGAGAGAGAGAGAGAGAGAGAGAGAGAGAGAGAGAGAGAGAGAGAGAGAGAGAGAGAGAGAGAGAGAGAGAGAGAGAGAGAGAGAGAGAGAGAGAGAGAGAGAGAGAGAGAGAGAGAGAGAGATGGTTTAACGTCCACTCGACAACAACTAGGTCATTTCGGGACTAACACATGGTCTTTAGCAGTGGGAGGACCCGGAGAAAACCCACGAGGTTGGACAGGCGACCCTACTCCTTGCCACGTACAACCAGGCCAGTTGACTTAATGACAGGCCGTATGATACAGTGTGCGCACACTATACAGTGCGCGCACACTAACCATTCGGCCATCCAATCCCCTCATATGGTTGCAAACAGTTTGGTTAGAATAGTCCGATTAACTGCGTAACAATATGATTTCGTTTTAAACAGAGTCCAAATTGGACCAAATATGTTTACATAACGTTTCGTCATGACTAACGATTTTATTATGCCCAATTAACCAGTGCATGACAGAATACTACAGTAAAACTAATTGCGTGACAAACGAGGCTATCAACATTGACATAATGTAAATAATACTGTATGTCGACGAACAGATTTTCACCGTTTTTAATACCTTAAATCACTGTCCAAAGTTTTAGGGAAGATCCCAGATTGAACGAAGGGTTGTCATCTTGCTGTATTGGAGATAGATTTGATTGAACGGGAAGAATAGACACATTCCTTTAAAAGCTCATCCATCAGAAGCCAATCAAGCAATGGCCAGAGAGGGAATTCTCGGGCCATTTCTTAAGGAATGTGACATTTGTATATAGTTTAAAACCCTGTCTTTGATACTTAATAAAATCCTGAACTGACCTGTACATATCGGCGCCATTCCAGTAAATTGTCCACTAACACATTCTCTGTTGAGCTGACCAAATGTCAATACATAATGGCTGTAACATGTATAATTTACCCAACTGTCAGACAAACTTCTATAGGCTCCAGCTACTGGTGGCGGTTGATCGCAATCTGAGATATATATAGAGAGAAATGAGGTTTAACGTCCACTCGACACAAACTATGTCATTTCGGGAATAGCATATGGTTTTATTTCAATAATTCGCTTGCGTGTAGGTTTTTTTTAGCAGTGGGGGTAAACCGGAGGATTCGGGGAAACCCATGAGGTTTGACAGGCGACCCTACTCCTTTTCACGTACAACCGGGGTATCGAAATTGACAAGCGCTACCCCACCTCCTTGCCACGTACAATCGGGGTTGTATGATACAGCGCGCACGTGCTAACTATTCGGACACCCCCACCCCCATGATCACATTCCTTTTGTTCTGCTCCAACCGGGCTAATGAAGACGGTTATACGCCATACAGTGTGCCACGAGGTAACTTATACCCGTTCTATTTTTTTCATCGCATTTAATCTGCAAAGGGATCTTTTACGTACATGTCAATGTACACGGAATCTGGGATTTTCGTCTCATCCGAAGGACTAGACATCGGTCCATTCTCACTCCTGCACCATTAACAAGAGGAAACCATTGCGGAAAATTTCTCGGACACACTAATTAAAGACGAATGGGATTTATATTTCATTTTTGTCGTTTGACCTCCTCCGCTCTTGCCGTTTTCCTCGTTTGGGCGATACTCAAGCACCCACCCAATTTTGAGTGTTATTGTTTTTTTCGATTGTAGTGAATGGAGGTGTTGGTAAATCAACGGTAAAATTGTGATCGACAAATGGAAATAAATACACGTACCTCCACTGACTACCATCCCCGTATAATAAAAAACCAACATCCAAATAATTCGTTCAACATTCTAAAATAATACAGTTATTATACAAAAACATCAATATGTCTATTTAATCATAGTTTAGTATGATATAAGAGCTAAATCTGCCTATTGTAGGTCTTTCTTTAGGCCCGAAATGTTATCTAAATATATATAAAGTATTAAACGTACATTATGCAAGAGCTAAATCTATCTTTGCTGCTCTTCTTTAGGCATGAAATGTTATCTAAATTATTAATTAGAAAAAAATTAAAACGGCAAGACCATAATCAACTCTAGATGTCATCGCTAGCCTGTGATATTTACTGGATTAGAATCCATTTGCTGCTCAACGCTGCTTGATGATTTAATCCAAAAGTGGATAAGTGAGGCTATGCGGGTTTTTTTTATCGTACCGACTTTAATATCTCGGTTTAGAGTGGATCAATTTTACTGACATTTTCAGGAAATTCCCTATAATAGTGAAGACTGTCAGCTCTTTATCTAATCCCCCACAATGTCCCGGCAGTGTGAAGTTAGCTTGATTTTCGTTTTTCGTTTTTCAATATTGGTGAATATCGAAAAACGAGCTATTCGTTTTTCGATATTGGCGAATAACGAAAAACAAGTAGCTCGTTTTTCGATATTGGCGAATGTCGAAAAACGAGCTACTTGTTTTTCGACATTAAAACTTGAATCTCAAAAAAGAAGATTTGATGGAGGTATGTCTGTAGAATGTCTCCAAAACACATTTTATTAAATACGTTTTCTAAAACGAACTAAAGATATCATAATTCAGGATGCCTGAGCAGGGGATTCATATAAAAACTGCTCTTTCTCCTTGTTTTTTGATATTGGCGAATCTCGAAAAACGAGCTACTCGTTATTCGATATTCAAACTAAAAATATCATGATTGGGGATGCCTGAGCAGTGGATTCACATAAAAACTTTTCTTTCTCGTTGTTTTTTGATATTGCCTCGATATTCAAACTTGAATATCAAAAAAGCAGATTTGATGGATGTTTATCTACAGAATGTCTCCATGACACATTTGATTAAATGAGTGATCTAAAAACAACTAAAGATATCATAATGTGTGAGCAGTGGATTCATATAAAAACTGCTCTTTCTCTTTGTTTTTTGATATTGGCGAATCTCGACTCGTTTTTCGATATTCAAACTTGAATATCAAAAAAGCAGATTTGATGGATGTTTATCTACAGAATGTCTCCATGACACATTTTATTAAATGAGTGATCTATAACGAACTAAATACATCTCCTTATTTTTTGATATTGGTGTATATCTTCAGAATGTCTCCAAAACACATTTTATTAAATCAATGATCTAAAACGAACTAAAAATATCATAAATGAGGATGTCTGAGCAGTGGATTCACATAAAAATTGCTCTTTCTCCTTGTTTTTTGATATTGGCGAATCTCGAAAAATGAGCTACTCGTTTTTCGATATTCAAACTTGAGTCTCAAAAAATCAGATTTGATGGAGAAATTCTGTAGATATACCATCAAATCTGCTTTTTTGATATTCAAATTTGAATATCGAAAAACGAGTAGCTCGTTTTTCGAGATTCGCCAATATCAAAATACAACGAGAAAGAACAGTTTTTATGTGAATCCACTGCTCAGGCACCCTCATTAATGACATCGTTAGTTCGTTTTAGACAACGTATTTAATAATAAAATGTGTTTTGGAGACATTCTGTAGTAATACATCCATCAAGTCTGCTTTTTTGAGATTCAAGTTTGAATATCGAAAAACGAGCTACTCGTTTTTCGAGATTCGCCAATATCAAAAACAAGGAGAATGGGCATTTTTTATGTGTATCTACTGCTCAGGCATCCACATTCTTGATATCTATTTCATTTTATATCACCGATTTAATCAGATGTGTTTTGGAGACTTTCTTTAGCTACGCATCCATCAAATCTACTTTTTTGAGATTCAAGTTTGAATCTCGAAAAACAAGTAGCTCGTTTTTCAACATTCGCCAATATCGAATAACGAGCTAGTTGTTTTTCGTTATTCGCCAATATCGAAAAACGAGTGGCTCGTTTTTCGATATTCACCAATATTGAAAAACGAAAAACGAAAATCGAGCTAACTTCACACTGCCCAATGTCCCCTTATAAAGGCATAATTAAAATTGGAAACTAATAAATATCTCCATATTTGCATAACTGTTATACACCTACTTGTTTATAGTTGCAGTAATCTTTGCATTTAACAGCAACCATTAATTCCATTTGGTTTATGTAAGGCACCGGCATAGTTTTAACGGAATGAGTGAGAAAAATAGAATTGCACTGTCCTACGTCCAGGCCGATTTAATCAATAACGATGAACTGGCATCTTATTTATTATACAAAATATTCAAAGATCCTCGCCTCACGTTTCATAGTTCTTTCAGTTCGAAACAATCGGAGTATAATCCGATTAGCGAAGAACAAAAACCCAAACAGGTCCAACAATGTGTATATCATTTTATTACTTATATTAGTACCGGGATTTAAGTTAAGTTATTTGACCAAAATATATAGCCCACGTGAAAGCGAGGCATGAGCTTGCTGGAATGAGTATGGTTTATAATCCAGTCCGACTAGAGGCCGAATGCCGTAGGAATTAAACTTCCTCTTTTATTGAAATAAAATAGAACCATATGTTAGTCCCAAAATGACGTTAACCACCCCCCCCCCCCCCTCTCTCTCCCTTGGGCGTCCGAACCATATTCGGTGGTTATTCCGGGCCTCCTGACAGGTGAATTCAAACTAGAAACACCTTCCAACCAGACTTTGAGTGGTATTTTGGTAACAATCGACGTTTTCGTACATCATTCGATGTGCGTTATAAATTCTCAAAACCTGCGCAACAATCGAATAATTATCCGAACGGCATTTTGAAACGAATATTAAGAATATTCATAATGTTGACTGGTTCTATTTGATTCCTGCCGATTCCGAATAAGTGTGATGTGATGGACCCTTTTGCTTGTACATTGTAGAACTTTATTAAAGTTACATGTAAATTAGTGTAATGATGCTGCATGTGTACACGACTGGACGATAATATCTAAGAAATACATCTTTATATTTCGTAGATTTTATGGTAAATAGAAATATTTGAGTCTTTTACTGAGTAAGATTAAACTGTTGCTTTGTGCCTAATCTTCTTATAATCGGGTTAGGTTTCAACTTTCTCTGGTTGTGGTATAGCGTGAACAAAGACAGATAGATGAGAGAGAGAGGGATGTTCAAAACAAACGCCAAGGTTCTTCGATCTAAACTGGGAAGCTATGAGAATACGACATTTTCGCGGGTTGTGTTCACGTTGGCTGGGGACCTTGTGCATTTTTTGGTCGCCGTACAGTCGCAGCAGCCCACCAAAGACGCAACCCGGGTCTGGCGGGGGGTGGGGGTGGGCATAACTGATATTGCTGATAAGAAATTGGTGGCTTTTTTTAAATTTTTTAATCTAACATATGCAAGGTGAAGAACCACCAAAAGCCGTGTTTAATATACACAATAGAAAACAAGTGAGTCTTGGTGAAGTAAACCATCATAATTAACCATATTATATCCCGATAAATAATCGAATTTGTAGATCAGCAATTAGGCACGTGAAAGTCGAGAAATTATTTGTGTGGCTCTATTTGTTGATAGCAATTAAGTATCGGTAATAATTATCTTGAAGAATACCACGTTTAGAAAACGTGGCATATTTTACCAAGTCTCGTTTTGGACAAAATACCTCGTTTCAAAAACATGGCAATCTAAAAAGCTTCGTTTCGACACTCCACAAAAACAAAGTGGCAAAATGGTCGATAAAATACTACCATGTTTGGACAAAAGTGCCAAACGTGGCATTCTAAGGCTTATAGCGCTTTGACCTCTAGCTGGCCGGTTACCCCTGGCTTGCGGCTGTGGTCTCGAGCCCTGGTGTGAGCGTATGTGGCATGGAGATAGGGGCGCCTTCTCTCGTGGGTTTCCTCCGGGCACTCCAGTTTCCTCCCACTGCTAAAGACCCCTACGCGCAAGGGAATTATTGAAATAAAATTAAACCATATGTTAGTCCCGAAATGACCTAGTTGTGTCGAGTGGACGTTAAACCCCATTTCTCCATCTCTCTCTATAAGGCTTATAGTGAGAACCCGTACAATGTTTTGGAAATTTACAGTTGATTGAACTTGAAGAATTAATTTAACATTTACAGTTGGTTGAACTTGAAGAATTGATTTTAACATAGACGCCCCACATCACTGAGGCTTGGTAGTGGTCTGATCCCTTATTGAATGATAGGGTTATTCCCCTTTATATATATTCACCCTCCAAAAATTAATTTCAATGGCATGGATTTGGGGGATTGTGTTACAAAATTGAGTCTTCATATCAGGTTGCTGATGGCAACTCTAGTTTAACATCTTATAATTCTTTATTCTTCTTTCAACATACCATGCACAAAACCAGCTTGTGTTGGTGAGTAATCCCCGGTTGTATGTGACAAGGAGTAGGGTCGCCTGTCCAATCTCGTGGGTTTTCCCCGGGTCCTCCGGTTTCCTCCCACTGCTAAAGACCCCTACGCGGAAGCGAATAATTGAAATAAAATTAAACCATATGCTAGTCCCGAAATGACCTAGTTTGTGTTGGGTGGACGTTAAACCCCATTTCTCTCTCTCTCTCTGTGTTGGTGTATACGTTAAAGAGCCATTTGCAGTTGGAATTCGATATAAGAGTAGGCTGTAGCGCCGGTGTTCGGGCAAAATATCCCTCATAGCACACTGTATGGCGTCTGCCCGTCTTCACTAGTCCACTTCGGAGCAGGACAGTTAAACCAATTTAATAATGATGATATTTGTATCGCGCAACTATCCAATCCACTAGGGAATGCACTAGGCGCTAGCAAATGTTCTCACTTTGCAGTGTTAATGATAGGGACTAACCAACCAAGTTTTAACTTTGGATTTATAAAAACTGACACAGATTCACAGATTCATTTCAGAACAGGGTGGCCTCATACTGTGCTGCTGCGACCGTACGACGACTAGCTAAACACAACGCGAGAAAAAGTCCGAAAAAATCGTTTACTTGAGAAAACAATCCGATTATACCGCGTTCTTAAGGCGCCCACCCCAGTCACGACCGCTCTACTCCTATGACGTTTCTGTTTGATGTATAAGTGGGGTCAATGTTCCCGGTCTGACGTATTTTATTGGATAATGGTGTTGTTACATACATCAAATTATAGACAAAGATTTGTCCATCAAAGCTGTTTATATTCTAATCGGAAGTCTTTGGTGCTGGTTAAATTGTGATTGTGATTCACGCCATGTTTACATCAATTATAGACATTATTACTTGGTACATGACCCTAACGCCCACGTCAGAACTAGGTGGGTGAGGTGGGTGGGGTCACGGTGGCTAAGTGGGTAAGACGCTAGCTCGATAGTCTGGAGGTCGGGTGTTCGATCTCTACATTGTCCGAGAGAGTTCATCCAGATTTTCCAGCGTGACCCCCCCCCCCCCTTGTCAGTGATGCAGGGCGGAGGTCCTGACAAGGACAATTGTCTAGTCGTTCAGATGGGACGCACACCCGAGGTCCCGCGTACACATTGCTGTTCACGTTAAGGATCCTTTGGCCTTTACATTTGGTATTCCAAATAACAGTACTCCGTAGTGTCACTATCGGGGTACAATTTCACACTTTATGGCAGAACAATACGGCGTCAGGCCCCAATTCATTTCATATTGTTTATCAGCCTATTTGTTTTGCGATGTTCTGCGACAGGGCAGTACATAATTCTCAGATCTTAACCTAAACCTAACAAGTTAACCCTAATTAATACAAGTGAGCACCCATGTAACCTCCAAGGTAGTCAGTTAGACCTCCACATCAATCAGCCAGAACTCCGGTTTTATCTTGATTTTATTACGGCGATTAGGAGAAGGTTCTCACACCGAGTGTTAACGCCATGTTTTGTAAAGTGTCATTTTGATATACAATGCCAAAACTTTTTTATGTTTTCCCATTTTTTGATTACGTCCGTATGCTGTTAGGCCGAACTCTTCGAGGCCATATAGCTTGGACATAGTGACATACCTAAACGTAGTGGGTCTACTCCTGGTACTTGATTATCCGCCCACAGGATCTGCGTATCACCCAGAATGGAAGCGGACATCAAATCCCCAATTGCAAACAACAATATTCACCCACGCTAATTGCCCTGGGACCAGATGACCCTAAACGAGCAGATCAATAGGTGTTAGTATTTTTCGCACATGACCATGAAAGTTCGGGTGTACGGGGTGAACACGTGAACTAAGTGCAATAATCTTTAGTGTAATCACACCCTTAATAACATTAGTCGAGTTATTGCTCTTTAATTTTACGTGTAATGTGTGCTCTGGGAAACGCATAATGGTCATTAAATGTACATTTACTTGCATGTCGCCATTTTGTTTTTCAGCACTGTTGAGAAACATGTTATAGGGACGGATCCAGAGGAGGGGGAGGGGGGGTACCAACCCCACCTTGCTCAGCTTCATCAAATACAGTAGGACGTTAAACCCCATTTCATTTCATTTCATAAAAAAAATTTGTAAAACAACACTTAATTAGAAAAATGATCAAGTGGAGTTTTTGATTTCTCTGTTTAAAACGCCCAAAGTGTATGTATGCCTAGGTAATTTGGAGATGATGATGGCACATGTAGCTAACAGGAGCCTGGCCACCACCAACCACCCACCCCACCCCCCTGCGACAATACCTGCATCCGCCCCTGTATTATACTAATGGTAAAAGTAATACAGATGGATGAAGATGTTTACAGTTATGAAATCCACCTACTGTAATTTATTTCTTAATGCCAACAAAATGGTTTCATACGATTAAAGAGGAGTTGTATCCCTAGAGATGTAAATGGGAATATGGATATCACTTTCATTACGGCAGCGTGGTTGTCACTCTATTCAAATAATAATAATACTAAGTCCATTTATATCGCGCTAATTCCACATATAGTCGTGCTCATAGCGCTACAAAACACACAATCACTCTTGCAGATGTTTCTCAAATAAGTATGTTTTCAATCTGGATGTAAAGGAGTCTAAAGATTTTCAGGTAGCGAGTTCCACAAATTGGAAGCAATAACACTAAATGAGCGAGCTCCAAAGGGGCTTAGTTTATATTTTGGGACAACAAGGTTGTTCTTAGTACTTGATCTTAGTTTTTTCGATAGCATGTAAGGTACCACCAGTTCTTTCATATAAGACGGCATTTCACAGTAAATGCATTGGTATATAAGGGACATCAATTGAAAATCGATTCTTGCTTGCACCATAAAGACCATAAATTTCTGGGGGGTTGGGGTCTGATAAATACGTAACCAAACCTAAACACAAACTAATTTAACACGAACTAATTGAACGGGAATTAATTAAACGTATTGAACGGAAACTTATTAAACACGAACTAATTCAACACGAACTAAATAAACTTACACTAATTGAACGGGAACTAATTAAACTTAAACTTATTGAACACGAACTAATTTAACAGGAACTAAATGGGAACTAATTAAACATGAACTGAACAGGAACTAATTAAATATGAACTAATTCAACACGAACTAAATAAACATGAACTAACTGAACGGGAACTGATTAAACTTAAACTTGTTAAACGGGAACTAATTCAACACGAACTAATTCAACACGACCTAAATAAACTTACACTAATTAAACGGGAACTAATTAAACTTAAGCCAGGCTGACACTTGCACGACTTTTGGCCACGATTTTGTCGTGCCTATCAGTGTCCACATTGACACGAACTGGCACGACGAGTTCACGCATACTTTGCGCATTGTTTACGCACTTCCCGCGTTGGCACGACGAGTTTGCGCAAATCGGACGGTGTCGTGCGGACTCGAGTCGTGCCAATGCGTGCCACGGAATCGGGCAAGTGTCAGCCTGGCTTTACTCTAATTGAGCGGGAACTAATTCAACACGTCCTAAATAAACTTACTCTAATTAAACGGGAACTAATTAAACTTACACTAATTGAACAGGATTTAATGTTACAAGACATTCCATTTTTATTTGTTCTGATTTCAATATAAGAAGACAAAACCAGGCGATATAATCATTGTACGGGTCAGATTCGTCATTATAACAACCGATCGAGTTTTAATTGAATAAACCTTGAGCTAGATTCCCGCTTTCACGATTCGTACTTTGTAGTGGCTTTAATCGCGCTGTTATCGTGGTGATCCTGTCGGGTCTTATCATATATTGGGATCCGCCGTAGATATTTTGTTGATGATATCGAAATGTATGCGAACGTATCAGCATGTAGCAATCTTGTCGTGACGCCTCACACGACAGTGGGAAGCTGGCATTACTGATAGAAGCATTATGTAAGATTGAGATGATGGACAGACTCTTCTTGCTCAAAAGTTGATAATGAAAAATGAACATATTGAAAAATTTAGTCATGATTACTATATTTTAAGCGAATTTGTTTATGTTTGAAGTTTTGTCAATGGTCTCGATTGGCAAGTATCATTGCTACGATAATAAACAAAGTCTCGATTATCCTTCCCCACATTAAATTATTAAGTGGCGATAGAGTTTAAATCATCCGATGTTCTAGTAAGTTGATTATCGGCGTAACATGTGAAAACATTATAAATAATAGCTTATATAACAATTGAATCCAAAAATAGACCAGCATTAGGCTCTTGCATAATATATTTAATATTGTCTAGTCAGGAATTCGCTAGATTCAAGAGAGAGAGAGGGAGAGAGAAATGGGGTTTAACGTCCACTCGACACAAACTAGGTCATTTCGGGACTAACATATGCTTTAATTTTATTTCAATAATTCGCTTGCGCGTAGGGTTTTTTTAGCAGTGGGAGGAAACCGGAAGACCCGGAGAAAACTCACGAGGTTGGACAGGCGCCCCTACTCCTTGCCACTCGGCCACCCCCCCCCCCTCCCCGCTGGATTCCAGAAAACGGATAACATTTATGATAGAGGTAATACTAATCGTCTGTCCTCACGTCACAAACAGCCTTCGCTTCCTGCACACTCGGTACACCCGGGACTTGACATTGATCATAATTCATTCGACAACATCAGACGAATTCGGTCCCTGATCACCTACAACGGACACGCGCCGTGTTAGTCAGCCACTATGATAAATAGCACATGTCTAAAGATTTCCCTTTAATTGAATTTCGATACAGTCCTCCATTCCCTTAAGAGAAGACTTGTTCATGATGTGAACGGGTAAGATTGAATCGCTCTAAAGGCAACATTAAGTCGTTTTATCGGAGCTAACTCGTGTTTGTTTTACTCTAGAGAATCGTTCTGATATTTAAAAGGTCTCTATTCTATAAACTTAAGGCACACTCACACATCAAGCTGTGTATGATTAATCTACAAAAATTAACTTTGTTGTGCAAGGCACGCTCACATGGAGGGATAACAGCTATGTAAAGTTTAGAAGATCTTATTTGGAATAGTTGTCAACGACGACTGTTACATAGCTCTTAGGCATCCGAAACCTGTCTGAGAACCGTTCTGATATTGAAGGAGGGAATGGATCAATTCTAAAAATTTAAGGTACATTCACACAGCAAGCTACCTATTATCATACTGCAACAGGGATATTGTTTTTTTTTCTTTATTAAGACACGCTCAGAGAGTTCGCTTTTTTTTATCCCATATCTGATATTGCGCTCTGATAATTGAATAGTTTTAATATATCTGGATTGCTTTAATATAAAGTCAGAGGGGTCAAAACCAAAAGTACGACACAGATGGTTAATTCCATGCAACGTCGCTGCACAGCGTGCGTAAGAGCCAGTGGAGGACACACGCGCTACTGACATTTGTGTCGTACTTTTGGTTTTGACCCCTCTGACTTTGTACCGTACAAATATGTACAAACGTGTTGTTATTGATGTGTTCCCATTTGAATATTGTTCACAATAAGAAGCAAAACAAATAAGATATGTTTACAGGATCATTTTGTTATACGAAAAAGTGATGCGTTTTCTATGGCGCTCAGTATATATTATGGCATCTGGATAGTTGTTTTGTATCTAGATAGATTTAGGGTATCTGCATAGTCTTTAATGTATCTGGATTGCTTTAATGTCTCTGCGGTATCATGTTTAGTCTTTAATGTATCTGGATTGTTTTAATGTCACTGCTGTGTCAAGTTTAATTGTTTGTGTATCACCTGGACTGTCAAGTGTCATACAAATTGTAGGATGATATTAAAGGAGCTAAGTCTGTAATATTTGGAACCTAGAAATTGACACAAATGGATCGCATCGCAAATAACAATGTAATATGAATGTATATAAACTGATTTTCATTCAATCGTTTCGGTTTTTACTGTAATTTCTAATCAGTTGTGTTCGGC